>AWWV01014410.1:0-104884 GCA_001974805.1 Corchorus capsularis
AGGGCGGTTTGCACCGCCGCGTGCCTCTCTCCTGGGGCGGCATCGTCATGTCAACCTCAAATCACCAACAAAATGCCAACAAATTGCATTTTGCTTACCTCGTCATCAGAATTCGGCACGTAATCGTCCATTTCGGGAGTTCTCGGACTTCTATGTTCGTGATAGCTTGAAGATTTCAGAGGATTTCAGAGAGTGTGAAAAGTTAGAAAATGGACCAAAGGACGAAAGTATAAAAAATGGGACGACACCCTAAGAAAACCAATATCAACCATGCTATCATCAGATCAAACAAAAATTTTATAATTTGTGAAAAAATGTAACCGTCAGGAGGAATTTTCCTCTGCGACGGTTACTGATTTTTTTAGGATTTTTCATTTCTCTCATTTTTTATCAACAAATCAGAAATTTGGTCAAGTGTTTTTTTTTGGGACTCCTTGTGAGAGCTTTTGTCTTGCTTCATGCAAGCTTCTTTCTTCTTTTCTTTGTTTTTATAGTTTATTATATCACTCCTTATTGTTAATGGATATGGCAGAAGATTTAGATAATTTGTGGTCTAATTTTCATTAACAAAGAAGGAAAGCAATGTTGTTGAGATCAATCAATAACATGGTGATCTCTTTCGGGCGAAATTTTTGGATGAAAATATTGGGGTCGATGGCGGTCGGAAACATGTTTGGCGTAGACAATCCTGAAGGGGGAGATTATGTTCTGTCGGGATCTGGTGATCATAGGTTTGCAACTGCTCAAAATGGTTACAAACCTATCAATGCAAAAGGATCTTCAACGACATGGCAAGGGATAGTGTTGGATTCAAGAAATTATGGAGATGGCTTCCTCTTTTTTTCTTGGCTTCCTCTTTTTATCTTCTTGTACTTTCACACATAGTAGTCGTTCTTTAAATGATATTGCTTTACTGAGGGTGCATACTTTTGTTTGGTATGGAATTTATCTCCATGCGTTATATAACTCTCCTTATATCATAATTCAAGTTTCTACTTGATTTTTTTTAAAAAAAAATTATAATTTGAATATGGGTCGCTTTATAAATTTATTTATATCGAAAATATGGCTCTTAGCAGGATGGTAAGAAAACCAATATCAACCATCACAGATGAATGCCATCTTATATCGAATAAAATTTTTTAGTGGAGGCACTTTAAAACCATACAAACAATATGTGGAAGATTGTTGAACTGTATATATGTGCAAAAAGAAAAAAAAAATTATCAACTGTATAAATTTTACACTCTGTTATAAAGATATAGCACGTTAATATAATACACATCATTAAAACATTTATCGATTTGCTTGTACATTAAGTCTAAGTTTACAGATATAAGATAATTTTTTTTCTTCATTAGATATATCTATATTCTATATGATTTTTTAATCAAATTTCAGGGAGTTTTTGTAATTTTAATATATGATCTTAATGTTTCACCAAAAAAATATATGATCTTAGATCGATATAAAAAAACAGATTATCTAACAGTAATTAGCATTTTTATAGTATATATTCATATATAATTAACCATTTTAAAAATTGGGTGGGTCCATTCATTTAAATATATATTTATTTTATTTTTCTAGAGAAAATCAAGGAGTTACGGTTAAAAAAGGTCTCTTTCTCCATGAGAAATAGTAGGGATTAGATACATATTGACTTCAAAAGTAGTTCATTTGACAGCTAAATAGTGAGCTAAACCCTCTTTATTTTGAGAAATTTTAGGCTTATGATATACCCTTATGTTTTCCCTATAAAATCAGATTTTGTTTTCTACTCCAGTTTCTTTTTTTTTCAATTATTCTCAGCTTCCTTCGTCTACTACAAAAAAAAATCCCTTTTCTAAAATTTTCTATTTTCGATTCCAAAACATGTCTCTAATTAGGCAAAACCACCGTGCCAATGTTGCTCAAAATCGTGTTCTAACCCAAGAACAAGTTCAAGCTGTGTTTGATTTGTATCCACCTGGTATTCGTTTTAGGCCACGAGATGAAGAACTCGTTGTTTTTTACTTGAGGAAGAAGCTACTCGATCAACCCTTACCTCTCAACATGATCAAGGAGGTTGAATTGTATGCTCACCATCCTCAAGAACTCGTTGGTAAGTCACTTCCTACACTAGTACTAATTACTAATTTATTCCCTCTCTCAATTAATGCAGTTATTACTTATTATCATCTCTTTTTCTTAATTAATATATGCTTTTTCTCTTCTAGCTGATATGCTTTATCTCTTCTATCTAGAAGTGTCTTAGAGAACTTAATTAAAATGTTATAATAAATACTTATAAAAATAAATTAGGGTTCAAATCCTGACAATTCCGAACATCTGAATAGATAATAACTTACTTTTTTTTATCATTTTGGTTAAGTAAATGAATGATATTGAATTCATTTTATATTCTTATTTATATACAGGGAAATAGGTATATTGTGTGGGTTCTCTTAAATTTGTTTTAGGGTTGGAATGATATTGAATTCATTTTATATTGTTATTTATATACATAGAGGGAAATAGGTATATTGTGTGGGTCTCTTAAATTTGTTATTTGTTTTAGGGTTACGGTTTAAATCCTGACAATTCCGAACATCTGAATAGATAGTAACTTATTTTTTGTTCATTTGGAATGAATGATATTGATTTCATTTGATGTTGTTATTATATACATAAT
Source organism: Corchorus capsularis (assembly GCA_001974805.1). NCBI lineage: Eukaryota > Viridiplantae > Streptophyta > Magnoliopsida > Malvales > Malvaceae > Corchorus > Corchorus capsularis. Next base: position 2,675 of record AWWV01014410.1, read on the forward strand.
AATAATAATACAGAGGGAAATAGGTCATATGGAGAAGGAGAGTGGTATTTTTTTACACCAAGAGACAAGAAGTATCCAAATGGGTCAAGACCAAAGAGATCAGCTGGCCGCGAAGGGTATTGGAAAGCAACAGGAGCCGATCGGACCTTAATTTACAAAGGTGCTGAAGTTGGATACCGCAAGGCTTTGGTTTTCTACAATGGCAAACCCTCTGCTGGCAAAAAAACTAATTGGATGATGCATGAATTCCGACTCAAAGATCCTCCTGCTCTTCCCAAATCCAATCCCCATAATCTAAATAATATGCAGGTACTTTACCTTATATTTATATACATTTAAATACATCTTTCATTTCGTGCTTACATTTTTATGTGTCATTTTGGGTTATACAATGTCTCTTTAATCTTGTGCTTACATTTTTATGTTTTTATGTGTGATATTGGGTTATACAATGGGAGGCCGTACTGTTTAAATTTACCATATTCAATGTCTCTTTGCAGCTGGATAAATGGGTATTGTGCAAAATTTATATGAAGGCTGAAAAAAATACGAAAATTAACGCTGATGAGGCTGAAAATAGTTGCGAAACTGAAGAGTTGGACAAGGTAGAAAATGCCATTCAACCTCAAACAGGTTCAGGTTCTTTGGGTGGAAATGATCAAGCAAGTCATGCCTTGGCACAACCTTTCAATAATTTGAAGAGATTGAGACTTGATGACGTGTCCAAATCGAAACTTGATGATGATTCGCCAAAACTGAAACTTGATGAGTCGGATGATCAATATGCTAATGGAGTCGCTTCAATAACTCCAAAATATCCTAATTACTATAATGAAGTTATATGTGACCAAAGCTCTTCATCGTTTGTCGGCAACAATCTTCATGATCCCTATGATGATTACAACATGAACTTCATGGCTGACCCATCTTTCGACGGTCTCGGGTTCCTCAACCAGGAGTTCCATGGTCACCATTATTATTAGCCATTATGTTAGTTATTTGCCCCAACATAAAATGTGTACATGTATGTACATGTATATAGGGTAGTAGTATTAGGAACACTTTAGGGATTGAGGGGGGCTTTAATATTTCTAGGTACTTAGTTTCTGGCATAAACTTTAGGGGTTGGGGCTTTAATTTTTCTCGGTCCTTATTATAGTTTCTGGCATGAACTCTTAATGGTGTTTCAAATTTCATTTTTTAGGAATGAAAGACCTTTGCTTTATGTATCTTTAATTTGTTATTTTTCTTTCAAGTTTACTTGTTAGACATTAAGATTAACAAATTAGAATCCTCACAAATTGACATTCTACTTCTATATTGAATGTCTCAAATTTAATCCTAATAAGGAGATATTGGAGGTAAAAAAAAAATACTATGATATCACCAACCAAAATGATAAGGCTATATATCACTGTGAATTGCATCAAATACTAAATTCAATTGTTCCGAATTATAAGGCAGAATTCTGCACAAGATGATTGCCTGGAAAAGAAATATAGAAATCGCAACGATGCTATATTACAAGGAGAATGTAAGTTTCATATAAAAACGAGATCAACCATGAATAGTCTTTGTCAGAACTGGGAAGAGAACCACCACACGCTGGTTAGAGATTTGGGAGTATAAATAAAGAATCAATATATCAGCAACAACTGCTAGTAGATGCGTCCGGTTGTGGCGGCTTCTGTTTGAAGATGTTCTTTTTGACACCTTTGGAACCCTCAGCTAAAAGGCTAGGAGTGTCTAGAATCTGCATCAGAATATTATCTCAGTGTCAATGTAGGGCTCATGCCATCATTCAGTCCGTAGCTAAGAAAACAAATTTATGAATGTAAAAGAAATCAAGAAAACCCTAATGACCATCAAATATACACTTAACTTACGTTGATGCAATTACATTGTGGAGATAAGAAGATTATAACAGAGAATTTCAATACCTTTAGAACAAGCTCTTCAAAGCACTGCTGTACGTTAACACGTGTTTTAGCACTGCATTCAATGAAAAGGCAACCATTATCTCTCGCGAAGTTCATTCCCTCTTTCTTCGTCACAACCCTCTCACTTTCCTGAAAAACATTTAATCAAACAGATAAGGGAAAAAAAAAAAAAAACAATTCCAATGGCTCAAAGAACTTCCCAAATACACTTATTCACGTGTCTTCTACTTTTTAAAACCTGTTCCATTCTTTATTTCTATTATTATTATTATATCCTGTTAAACAAAAACACACATCTTTAGTCTAAGCAAGCTCATAACCGTGACAGTCATCAGACCATTCCATTCTTATGCATTTCATCTGATTGGGCCTAGTGCTTTTATAAAGTATAATTTTACAGTAAATGTAAGTCTATAGAAAAAGTATAACAGCTCAGACAATTCACATCTCTCTCCAAGCCTCAAAATGGTAAAAAATCTACTCAATTTGATTTTCCATTGGTTTTTAGGCAAACAAATATGTATCAGGAGAGATAAAGGATCACGCGGTAAAGGAGATAACAGTAAGGAGAGAGAGAGAACCCAAAAAAGAAAAAATGCTACAGTGAGCTCATTTGGAACCCAGACAAAACATCATGCTGCTGAGAGGAAAGGTTAGTATTCATAGATCTCGCGAAGTTACCTTGTCAACTTTGTTTCCAACAAGCATCTTGATGCAGTCTTGATTTGTAGAGTAGAGTTCAACTTCCTTGGCCCAGATTTCAGAAAGATTTGTAAAGGTGTCCCTTCTTGTTACATCATAAACTGTCACATAGAAAAAAGAACCATGTTGTGACTCTCCGAACAAGTCAAGAGCAGAAAAAATTTACCACGTAATGAAAATGAGCAATAAATAATGTGTGCATGTGTGTGTGGGAGTGGGGGGTTGGGGGAGGCAGGGCGGAGGCTAAAAATGAAAAGCAACAAATTAGACAAATATTACAGACAAAACAGTGTTTGTATCACTTCCAAAAGGTTTACACATGGATCTATCTAATGAAGAATCAAAAGCAGTAATGTCCTTACTTCTGGAGTTCTACAAACAGATATATTCTAATAATAAAACAGAGCAGTAATTTTCCTATCAGAATAAAGAATAAAGGACACAGAATCTGTGCGAGGGGTGGAGTTAACATGTAAAAAAGATGAAATATTTACCCATGATGACCCCTTGTGCACCTCTGTAGTAAGAACTTGTCAATGTTCGGAATCTTTCCTGCCCAGCTGCATGATCAACACATTCATTATAAATAAGTCAGATTCAACAAAAGGCAAATTTTCCCTACAGTGAGGAAGTCGTGAGCAATAAAAATAGTAAATTCTGATCCTGCAAAACTGAATTGCATCACAAAGAAGATAAGGAGATCGAACGGATTCTCGGAGTGATAAGATCATGCACTAAAGGTCAAATTGAGTGAACTAACAAGCAACCCTAGCCAAACTAGCTGATTCAGACGATGATAGTACAATTACCACATAAGTAGCTTCATCAACAATATGAGGGCATAAAGTGCCTTTTGCTTCTTGACCTTCAATTTCAAAAATCTAGAAAAGCATATAAATTGAGTGAAAGAAAAACGAATGCCACTGATTTAGGAACGCTAAATCTAAGAGGCAACAAATCTCAGGTTAATGTTTGATTGGTTAAGCCCCTCATGGAAAAACCCAAGTGACTCTACTAGCAACTCAATTGCCACCATCCTTCCTATTATTCTAAAACACCTTGGCACTCACCAAATACACGTGAACTGTGAGCATGTGGTTTAAACACATTATAGAAAAGGTCTCCATTGTAGAGAATCTCAACAAAAACTCGATAAATGTAAAGGCCATTAATTACCAGGAAAAAAAAAGCAAGAAAAGTAGTACAACTAACATTGTTTATGATGTCAATCTGACAATTAAATTTTTCGACTTAGGGAATATCAAGTTATATGGCATAATAGTAGAGAACATGGTAATCATTGATTACTCACTTCCATCATATATGAATATTCAAATAAAATTGAAAAGGAAAAAAAAAAAAAAGAATAACAATATAGCAAACTTTAGGTTTACCTGTATCCCAGATTGCAAGTTTAAGCTTCTTTTCCCCAGCATTTACGTATTTCACCTTAAAATCAACACCTACACAGCAAAACGGGGTAGAAATCAGGAGAGCAAGATAGTAAACAGATTCACGATTCGTATTATCATTTGATGGGCATAAGATTCAGGTGTTTCAGGCTTATGTCATTGCATTGTTTATAATCATAGAACCAGTTTCAAGACAGCAGACATATTTGGTTTCAAATATAATAATATATTTATTCTTCTTACTATATTCATCTTATCTTCTTCTCTTTTCTTGTAAAACAAAACCAGGAGCAAGAAACAAGGAACATAAATCTCTACTATGTCCGCTGGCACAAACATAACAATACAAGTAATAAGTTCAGCAGAAAAACCAACATATCATATATGGACTAAAATTTAGCGTTTAGAAGCTCTAGTTTTTAACATTCATGATTTTACTTTCCTATGGTAAAATTAGGTTAAAAAAGCAGTTGTTATATTTAATTCCTAGAATTTCAAGCACTTATGATTTTGCACTCTACCATTTTGTTTTGCTTTATGTTAACTATTCATAAACAAGAAAGAAAAAATAACAAAAAGCAACCGTCAAATCTCTCAAAAATTTGATCCACATAAAACTAAAAACGCGAAATTCCTTGTACCAAATCTTACTCTACTTTAAAAAATTTCTTCTAAAATATTGGTCAATAACCTGGTTTTTGCCTATGAAAACTGATATTGCAATCAAACAAAGCCTAAATATCATTAATTCCACAGATCAAAGGCAATGCTATTACAGAGTAGAAGACATAGCGCAAAAAGAAAACTCACCAATAGTGGGAGAGAGTTCCTCAAAGCTATCGGAAGTAAAACTTAAAAGAAGACTGCTCTTTCCAACCCCCGAATCTCCAATCATCAGCAACTTGAACAAGTAATCGAACTCCGCTTGATTCGACGACGATTCCATCTTCTAAATCACTTTTACTAACTATACTCTCTTCGGATTAAAACTTTCAAACAACGCCAATTTCTACGGTTGAAACTCCCGACCCAGCTTTCTTTTTTCACCTCACCCAAATCTAAACCTGACATACATTAACATGGCAACAAAATCATAAATTTTGATTTGGAAATTTTAATTTTAATTAGATAAAAGACTAAATCTAACAGGATTCCTAATCTTGATCGGAATCAAATACTAATTAAATAAAATAATAATAATAATGTAATTAAAAAAAGTTCTCACAGGTTAAGATCAATGGTTGGTCATACATTATAATAGAATTCATTAATTTGAGAGAGAGAAGAAGAATAAAATTACCTGATTAATTAAAAAAATTTTGACAAGAATAAATTACGCCGATTGTTGAGAAGAGAGCGAGAGAGAAATTGAAGGATCAGAGGAAAAGAAGAATAGAAGAAAAAACTGATAAAGACATTTAAAAAAGCAGAGGGGCGAAAACAAACCAGAAAGAATATGGAAAAATTGGCGCGCGTGCGCGCGTGTGGGCCTTTCTCTAACACCCGAAGAATAAGAATAGTAATTCTTTCCACCAAAAAAAAAGAATAGGAATAGTAATTCACCCGAAGAATAAGAATAGTAATTCACCAGAAAAGAATTGCGTTAAAACTTAAAACTTGAAAAATGACTTTGAAATCGGACTCAGTCAAAGTCTTCTTCTCCTTCCCACTAAGTTCTTTTTCTCCTCTCTCCAACAGAAAAAATGAAAGGCTAATAATCCAACAATCTCTCAACAACTTGAACCAAACAACAGCATGAATTTCCTCCTTTTCTTCTTCTTTTCCCTCTCGACTTCCTTCTCCATTGTTTCATCTTCCACAATCTCGTTAGGATCTTCCATCTCTGCTTCAAACCCAACTCAGTCTTGGTCTTCTTCCAATAACACCTTCTCCATTTCCTTCATTCCTTCACCTTCCTCCTCTAACTCCTTCCTTGCCGCCATCACCTTTGCCGGTGGAGTCCCTGTCTGGACTGCAGGGGGCGGCGCCGCCGTTGACTCCGGTGGTTCCCTCCGTTTGCTCTCTAATGGCGCCCTCCATCTTATCAATGGTTCCGGCGCCGTGGTGTGGGACTCTGGCACGGCCAACCAGGGTGTTTCCTCTGCTTCCCTTGAAGAGTCGGGAGAGCTCCTGCTGAGCAATGGCACTGCTACGGTTTGGTCTTCGTTCGATCATCCAACGGATACGATTGTTCCAGATCAGAATTTTACTTCTGGGGGAGTCTTGAAATCTGGGCTTTATTCATTTACAATTCAGAGGTCAGGGAATTTAACTTTGAGATGGAATGATAGTATTGTTTATTGGACCCACGGCTTAAATTCTTCTTTTAGTGCTAATTTAACTTCACCAGTCTTAAGATTGCTAAGTATTGGGATTATAAATATATTTGATCCTACTTTGGATGGTGGGGCGGTCATGTTTTACAGTAGTGATTATGCTGAAGGAAATGATATTTTCAGGTTCATAAGGTTAGATAGTGATGGAAATTTAAGGATTTATAGCTCTCCTAGAAATAGTGGAACTACAACTCCAAGATGGTCAGCTGTTTTGGATCAGTGTGAGGTTTATGGTTACTGTGGGAATATGGGAATTTGTAGTTATAATGATTCAAATCCGATATGCGGGTGTCCATCTGAGAATTTTGAGCCCGTTGATGTGAATGATAGGAGACAAGGGTGTAAGAGAAAAGTGGAGATTGCAAATTGTCCAGGGAGTGCTGCTATGTTGCAATTGGATCATGCCGGGTTTTTGACTTACCAACCTGAGCTGTCTTCTCAGGTTTTCTTTGTTGGTATATCAGCTTGTAGATTGAATTGTCTTGTGAGCCCTTCTTGTGTTGCTTCCACTTCTTTGTCGGATGGAACAGGCCAGTGTTACTTGAAAACTACTGAGTTTGTTAGTGGTTATCAGAATCCGGCACTTCCCAGCACTTCTTATGTCAAGGTTTGTGGACCGGTTTTACCAAACCCATCACCTTTCGCGGATAATGCAGGGAATAGCAAAGGTTGGAAGTTGCATGCATGGATTATAGCGGTTGTGATTGTGGCTACGCTGTTGGTTTTGATTGCTTTGGAAGGCAGTTTGTGGTGGTGGTGTTGTAGAAACAGTCCCAAATTTGGGGCTTTATCGGCTCAATATGCCCTTCTTGAGTATGCATCTGGTGCTCCTGTCCAGTTTTCATATAAGGAGCTCCAGCGGTCAACCAAGGGGTTTAAGGACAAGCTTGGAGCAGGAGGTTTCGGGGCTGTTTATAAAGGAATTCTTGCTAACAGAACAGCTGTGGCAGTGAAGCAACTAGAAGGTATCGAGCAGGGTGAAAAGCAATTTAGAATGGAGGTTGCTACCATTAGTAGCACCCACCACTTGAACTTGGTGAGATTGATAGGTTTTTGCTCTGAGGGCCGTCACAGGCTTTTAGTGTATGAGTTCATGAAAAATGGTTCTCTAGATAGCTTCCTTTTTGCCACGCAAGAACACTCAGGTAAGATGTTGAGCTGGGAATCTCGTTTCAACATTGCTCTTGGAACTGCAAGGGGAATCACATACCTTCACGAGGAGTGCCGAGACTGCATTGTTCATTGCGATATAAAGCCTGAGAACATTCTTTTGGATGAAAATTACAATGCGAAAGTTTCAGATTTTGGCCTTGCCAAACTCATAAATCCAAAAGACCATAGATACCGAACATTGACAAGTGTTAGGGGGACAAGAGGTTATTTGGCACCTGAATGGCTTGCAAACCTTCCAATAACTTCCAAATCTGATGTTTATAGCTACGGCATGGTTTTATTGGAAATAGTGAGTGGAAGAAGGAATTTTGATGTTTCAGAAGACACTAATAGGAAAAAGTTTTCTATATGGGCATATGAGGAGTTTGAGCGGGGTAACGTGGAGGGAATTGTTGATAAAAGGCTTGTTGATCAAGAGGTGAATATGGAACAAGTACACAGGGCAATTCAGGTTAGCTTTTGGTGCATCCAAGAACAGCCTTCTCATAGGCCAATGATGGGGAAAGTGGTTCAGATGCTGGAAGGAATCACAGAGATAGAAAGGCCACCAGCACCGAAAGCTGCCACTGAGGGTTCCATTAGTGGAACCAGCATAAATTTGAGCAGTAATATGAGCGCTTTCTCAACTTTTGCTGCTTCTGCTCCTGCTCCCTCATCATCTTCATCATTACAAACAGCTGGGGTTTCTCCTTTAGCTTCAGGAAGGAATATAGAAAAGCAATCATCCTCCCTGCTGCACTCAGGAACAAAATGAAACTTGTTTCATCACTTTGTAAATCCATACAGGTCAGAAATCATTTTGGCTTGTTATCTGGGGATCCACATAATACACAAACTCTGTGGTCAACATTTTGTGTATAAAATTTGTGAGGTAATACGTATACTATCATGTAATGGTAAAATGTGTTTTCAAAACAAAAATTCAGGACAGTGTTCATTGCTGTCATAGAGTTATTGATTGTAAAAGTATGGTTTTAGGTTCATTTGACATGTTAATAATAATTTTAGCAAGTGATGTTTGCTATACCTTTTTTAAAAATAAATTATTTAAAAAAAAAAAAAAAAAAAAAAAAGAAGAAGAAGAAGAAGAAGACGCAATCACTGGGTCGGGTTGGGTCATAACTCGAATTCGTTCGATCTTAGACCTTTTGCGTTTAACCAAAGCCAAAATAAAACTTTCTCAAATAAAACAAGGCATATTTCAACAAGTTCTCAAGTTGAGTCTTGTGAATGGCAAAAACAGGGATGGGGAGAGCTTCCTTCATATGGGCTCTTACACAGCTCGGATTAGTCGGGACTGAATGTGATTACCGAATACTGAAAGGTTAGTTAAAAAAAAAGGCACATTCTAATCAAAATGAAGAGACCCCCCTCCCTTTAATTGCATTCAAATTTCAAGGAAACAAGATTAGAAGAAACATATATAAGTAGATAAATGTTGATGACATTTTCCTTTGATTTCTTCTGTACACAAAAGAAGGGCATTGTTAACAAGAAATTAAGTCAACCGCCCCCAAAAAAAACCATCCAGTTTTAACTATTTTCCACCCATAATTATCTATAGGGTAAGTGCTAAACTGTTTCAAGTTTCCGGTCCGAATGCTAATCTTATAAACATATTTGTTTCAGTTCAGTTTACATTCGGACTCGCAAAATAGAATGTAGGCCGAGGATTTCTCTAACCTATACATTCAACACTCTTTGGAGTTCTCCTGTGATGTCATCTACGCCAACTTCATTGTCAGCTTCTTTTGCCATCCTCATCTTATGCAGCTCTTCATGGAGTCCGGCAATCTGCTTTTCAATCTTTGCTCCCTTGTCTGGCAGCTTTGACACAGTAAACTGTCGACAAATTTGGAAGATTATATAATTAATAGGCATTTACAAGAGTTTTAACTGTTTAAGGTTTAAGCAAAAACAAAATGCTCATCAACTCAAGGTATCTTCAAGGATTGATTTAAGAACTCAGATGTGATAAAAACATAATTTTTTTTTCTTGTGGACTCAAAAACTGTCAGATGTTTAGGAGGCTTGACTTGTCATTCATTTTGAGAAGCTTGAACTTTTCCCTAACTCACATTATGAGATTGACCTATACACAATGTTTAAATTAACTGTAAAAGGCATTTGGCTTGAGTTTAAGATGGAGTACTACAACCAGAAACACTAACAATAATATTAAAGGGAACCAGTTACAGTAATATTATATGAACCAAAAAAAGATTGATATGTCCTAGCATGACCATAGCAAGAGAACAGAAAATTTTGGTTTGTATCATCATTTAACCCTGAATTATGACATCAACTGAATTGCCTAGTAGCTTTAAAATGCAAGCAATTTTTCATGAAAGCAATGCTCACCCAGATTGTTATGCATAACACTATATCAGTGAAGATATTTGATTCAAAATCATACCTTATTTGCAATTAGCTGAGACAATCTATTAATTCTCTCTTTGATTTCACTCTCAGTTAATTTAGCTGCATTCTCAGGGGAAGAGCTTTTCCTGCTGAGGTTAACATCCTTTGGCTTGAAAGCATATTGAGCCCTGTCAAACATGTCAGCGATTACTACAACATTCCAGAAAGATAGATAGATCATATCCTTAAAATAAATTATCATTAAAAGTACCCATCAATATTAGGTTCAACTGAAGAGCTTGAAGATGAATGTCCCACAACTGTCGTTGCTTTCCTCCTGATTCCACAATTAACAAAAAGTTTGTTGCAGGGTCAGCATTTGGACGGCAAAATTGATCATCCATAAAGCTAAGTAGATCATGTGAATCAAAAGACAGTAGAGAGCGACAAATTGGCAGAGGTTTCACCTTATCTCTTCTTCTTCAACTTCTACAACTTGTACAGGTGCTGTCTTGGAAAAAAGTAGACTGTGATGACTAACTCCTGCTATTCCCAAAGTTTCAAGATACTTAATGTGTGCTTCCAATAACTCATCCCTGAAAGAACAATAATAAAAAAATATTTATCAAAATATAAAGAAAAAAGAATGCATATAAGATGAATGTCATGCAAACAGACTGTAAAGTCAAACAACTGCAATGAGCATACGTGCAAGTTCATGTTGAGACAGGTAGTGCATAAGAAAGAGTTAGGTTCACTTCACTTTTGGCTTTATTACCCTTAGAATTTATGTTACTTCACTGCAGTTAAAACTAACATATAAATAGCACAATTTTTGCTACTGTAAGATAAGATTCAAGCAAAATAAACAATGCAATTTTTTAACGGAAAATCTCACAGCATAGAGTTAGTTCAGTACATCTTATGTTGACTATCATGCTCCTCATGTAATTGCCTTTGGGTGACAGAAATGTCAAATCCCCCTTTAGGAAGGCTGAAAAGTTCCCGAAGATCCTGAAAGGAATATTCAAATGCAAGAGCAAGGCATAACACATCATGTTGTACAAAACGGTTAAAATTTCACAGGACAGGACAAGTTTTAATTAAGCATACCTGCTGGCTAAAGTAGCGAATCTGTTCTTTGTGCTCAGTTGCAGTCTTAAACAATCCCCCCTTATATATCTAAATCACAAATGTTTGGCAAAAAAAAGTAAATTTCTGAATTTGATGGGACTTTCTGACCAACCATCAGGAGAAAGTAAGAAAAGAAAACAAAGACAGAATTGAAGCTACAAGGCAGAAATCCTATATATTCAAAGTTTTATTAAATTGTTTGAAAATAGTTATTCTTTTTTTAGATTTATGTGATATTGTTCCCTTGATGCACAGTTACAACAATTACAGCAATATGGGCCACCAGGGAAGTCCCCAGCTCCCAGCCATTTAACATAGAGGTAATGTAAAATATAATACAGTGCAGTAAATAAAAAGAAAAATATGAGGTTCTTAACCTGTTTTCTATATATCTTTTCTTCAACAGTTCCACAGGTCATCAACCTGTACACAATAACATCCTTCTTTTGCCCAATTCGGTATGCACGATCAACACTTTGGTTATCCGTGCTGCATAAATATGATTTTTTTTTTCCAACCAAGAAACATGACACCAAATCAGATGCACAAATAGTTTAGGTGAAGAAAATGCACTTTTCATATGCCTAACAGCATGGTTTGATCTAAAACTACGAGGAAAATAAATGGGAGAAATGTGTGAAAATTGAAGAGATTCTGGAAAGACCTTGGGTTCCATGCAGGATCAACCACAATCACACGATCTGCTTTTGTAAGTGTGAGGCCCAGACCACCAACTTGAGATGTGAGAAGAAATATAGGAGCCCCAATACCTTCTTGAAATTCCTGGAAATAAAAGAGAAATGACAATCATGTTACCAACAAGTGGTTTGTTCAAGTGGTTCGGCACTTGTTCCCATTAAGCAAGGTCTCAAATTTGAGTCTTGTGAATGGAAAAATCATTGTTGGGAGAGCTTTACCCCCATAGTGGGCCGACCCAGCTCGAACAAGGTTAACTTGTAAATAAACCAAAAATATTAAGAGAAAATGTTTCTTCAGTCTAATATTGGCAGAGCACTTACATTAACAATCTTCACTCTGTCGCATGCTTTTGTGGTACCATCAATACGTAAATATTCATAGCCATTTGATGCTAGAGATTCCTATAAACAATCAAAGCTGATCAAATATCGCTTCAAGACTCAAAAGTTTACACGTTTGATGACTCCCAATCATTCCAAGCATCTATAACTAAGTCAAAGCCAATTGTACTAAAAGAGATATATACATAAAGAGTCAATTCTCCCAATTATGAGATTCTTTAACATTATGTTATGGAACTGATTAATGATTCAATTTCATTCAACAACTATATATTTAAATTATATACTATGACAATATAGAAAAAATTTGCGTTCGAGTTAAGAATATTATACCACCATGATAAAAACGTTTATCAAAAAGAAAAGAGCATCATGGATTCATGGTCAAGAACAAAACCTGAATAAGATTGAGCATTTTCCGAGTTTGAGAAAAGATGAGAACATGGTGACGTTCTGGGATTAAATTGTCCTGCAAGTAGCATAACATGCATTAGACTGAAGAACATAATGATAGATTGAGCTATGGTATATTAACCCCAAAAATAATACTGCATGTCAGTGGAGTCTAACCAAAAGTGACATTATAAAAGATATTTTGCATGAGAGATTGTCATGGTTATCTTGAAAGTCATCTGTTTCAGCAACATCAGCAACATGCATTGCCAACTTTTCTGCCAGACCAGCTTCTTCTGGATTCAGAATTGATTCCATCCCTTCCAGTACATCCTCAGCAGCCCTCTTTGTCAAGAGAAGTGGGTGATCACAAATTTTCTTCAGAATCTGTTTCAAACAATTGGCAATTTTCTTATTATTCAAAAGGATTAAAAAGGAGAAAAGTTGTAACTGTAGCACCACACAAACTGTTGCAGCTAGGCCATATTAGCCAAGTAATGAAAATTAAACTCATCATAAATGATTCAAACATGACCAGAAAAATCTGGAAACCACAGGCAGACAAACAAAGACAGGTTATCTTAGAAGTGAAAAATTAATAATCTACATAGAATCTGATAAATAATATATTCTCACTGACAACATACTTTGCCTAAAAAATATATTCCATTTCAATATAAATATTGCAAGCAACTACAAGAAAAGGTGAATTCTTCAGTTGAAAGAATCACAGGAGAGCCATTTCTCTTCATAAGCAGACCTGTGTTCTTACAACTAATATTTAAGCATGCAAGGAATAACTATTGCAAAGGGTGTTCAATCCCCAGGTGTTTAATGAGACTAGAAGCATACAACTCTTGAAGTAACTGACAACAAAAATCCCAGAAAATTATTCCATTTAGCTAAAACCTCCAAAATCTTAAATGCACTTGATACACATATATACCTAGAAACCATGTATATTCACATGCACACCATTAGACAATGTAACAACCAAACAAAAATTAAAAAGCATCAGGAAGAACAACAGGAGAAGAAAAAATTAAATAGAATACAGTACCGTCAATGCAGCTAGAGGTGAACCATCAAAAGCCGAAAGAACTATCTCACTCTTCAAAAATGCTTCGTACAATCGCCGCTAAAGAGAAGACGGGAAAAACTATGAGATGGCTAGAAAATTAATGAATCTAAACCAGGAGTAGCATTCTAATAATGTTGAAGATGGAACAAGATAACTGCATTTGCACCTGGCAGCTGGTCAACTTTAACCACACAATGATCTCATTTTTCTTAGAGAGCTTAGCAGTTGTGGAATCATCGTCACAAAATACCTCTTTCTTCAATCGACGTAAAAAGTAGGGTTGTATGCATTCTCTTAGCTCCTATGTAGAGAGGAAAAGGTGCAAAAAGTCAGACTAAGAAAAATCCTTACAAGAACTTTTCAATGTCCAAGACTGAGAAAACCAGAACAAGCAACAAGCAGGCATAATGGGTCCTAAACAAAAACAAAAATTAGTGAATACAACTTGAGATGGAAGCAGCTCAAGAGGTAAGTGTTGGATGGAATGTGATAGAGATCTTAGGTTCAAGCCACAGTGCCCCCTCCATCCAAGAAAATAAATAAATCAATAAAAGCTAATTGGGCTCCCTGAATGCAATTCTATTGCTAAAATTTCACTTCCTGTACTTTTGCAACATCGCCAAAAACTCAGGAATTTATATCCTGTCAAATTTTACCAATATCTTCACATACTGAATTTAAATGCATGCATTTTTTTCCTTTCAAATAAACTTTTCCCTAAGTAAGCCCTGTGAAAATGAAGACAGCACGGAGTGATGCATGCATGGATGCTACTGAAACTAAACATAGAATATAGATAGCTATAGGTTCTGCAACACCACATTCTCACACAGTGAGGTGTACTAAAGCAGAATGAACAAGAAAAAATATCCATCCATAGTGAGGAAAGTGTTTAAACATTAGAATACAAAAGAAAGATGCCCAAGATTTTGAGTCAACAAGCACATTCTAACCAGGAAATGCAAATAAAAGCAATACCTTGGCAACTGTTGAGCCAACACGCTTCTCCCTCTCAGAGGCATTTTTGTCATTTCCACGCAGAATAGCATGTTCATATCTTTCCTTAAAACTGACAAAATACCAGCACTTAAGTTAGAAGAAGAAGAAACATAATACACTAGAAGTGGAGCATGAAGAAAATGGCTACCTTTTATAATCATCAAGTAGCTCAGGGCAACAGAAGTTAAACAAGGCCCACATTTCCTGACACAAAGCAATAATGAGACAAAAACAAAGGGGAAAATCATATCTGAAGTTTTCTTCTATCATAAATCCAAAATAAAGTACATCAATTGAACAGAATGAAAATAGAAGACAAATTCCAAAATAGGTACCTTAAGATTGTTCTGAATTGGTGTACCACTTATAATGATCCGATGGGCACTTGGTATATCAAGCAAACTTTTTGCCCTTTGTGTGCTAGGATTTTTTATGAGATGCCCCTAGAGTGGTAATAAAGTAGGCAAGTCAAGTAAAGGAACATTAAGCACTTAAGAGAAAAGACAACTGAACATCAGTAAACAAGATAATAAGCAAATGCAAAATGTATAATAAATGAATATGAGTTGGCATCCTAGTGTTGTCATCCACAGCCAGCAAGTAGTATGGCAGTAGCTGAAGAAAATGAATCTTCAAGAAAAACAACCTCTTACTTGATAGAACTAAATAATAACAATTTCCATGGCTGTGTATTTATTTCCAAAGCTTATAATGCATCAATTACTAGTTCATTTACAAGGTATCAGAACATTTGAACACAATCTCATATGATTAAGCTGAAACAACTGAAGTTTAAATTTCTGTTTCAACCACCGATCCTAGGCCACTTTGCCTCTCATATGAAAAATATTATACAGAGGATTTTATATCCAGCTTCAATTGATTAATCTGTCTACAACACTTGAATGTACAAAATAATTCATCATGCCAAACAGACACTATTTGGCATAAATTTAGTAGGTAACCAGAGCCCAAAAATTCTAAATTATGAATGGCATTGCAATATCTACCTCATCAAGAATCATATAGTCCCAAATGACACCATCCTCATCATCGTCATCACTGTAGTAACCTTCTCCTTTTAAAGATTTACAGTTGTTCCGTACAATATCATAAGTTGTAAGAAGAACACCTTGGTCCTATAAGATGCAAAAAAAAAAAAAAAAAAAAAACCCAACAAACATAAAACACTAATATGGTGCATAAGAGCAATCTAAAAAAGGAATTGCAATAATTTTGGTATGAATGCGATGCGTGCAGAGTAAACAGTAACACCATAAATGAAGAAATAATCTCTAATATCAATCATACTTCATATTCTGAGGTAGATCAAAAACCTAAGTAAGGATTATCCTCTCTAGTTTATTAGCAGAATATGATGTACTTCTACATAAAGCATCCCCATTGGGTGCTAAATCAACAACTCTGACCTGAAGTATATATTGGAGCTCATATTGCCGGGTTTTAACAGAAGTCGCGAAGTACCTACACAGATAAATAAATGATTAAATGAATTTTAACATCATAGAATAAGGTGAAATTTTTAAATCAAAAGCCTCACTCTCTAGTCTTCCCAGAAAGCCCCACAGCAGATAGTTCTTTGATCCAATGAGAAAGCAATGTTTTGGGGGCGACAATTAAAGCTCTTTTAATCAGCTTTGAATGAAACAAACCTGCTAGAAACCCACAAATCTACCAAAACAACAAATAAGAACAATATCTATATAACAACATCTAAGAAAAATTACACATTTTCTTACCTGCATTGTTTTTCCAAGGCCCATGTCATCCCCTAAGATTCCTCCCTTACCCTGGCAATGCAAAGACCAAAGCCATTTCAAGCCCTCGCGCTGATGTGGGTATAACATTTTAGCAATTTTAGTTGGCAGCTTATAGGTTGATTTTGGCCCTTTCAGAATAATCGGCCGGTCACCCTCTGATAAGGAGTCCTCTTCATAATCATCCAGCTCATCAACTTCCTCAAAATGGTCGTAGTTCTTTAAGTTCGCACCACGTCCCACAGCTTTTTTAAATGATTGCTTGCTACTTAACACCACACAATCATCATCATCCTCTTCTCCATATTTAGATGGAAAAGATCTACCCATGGATCGCAACCGCTCATATGCATTTTCAGGTTCAGCTTTCTTTAGCCTTCGGAAGTTTTTCTTTGGCTCATCTACCCTTGCAACAGAAGTGCCATTTCCAAGGGAACCCTGCAATTCACTTATATCTTCCTCATCCTCGACAGTTGACTCAAAAGATTGTCTTGCAGACACCAATCTCTCATCAACCCTTTTTGGTTCCTTCTTCATCAACCCTACATTACTAATATCTTTGGTTTTATCTTCCGTCTCAAAAGATTCAACCGCGTCTTCATACAAGTCAACCACATTCTGAACACCACCTACAACATTCTTAGTCATAGTTGCAACTGACGAGGAATCAGATGGTTCATGCATACCAGAAAATAAAGACTCCTTACTAGCATGTTCTGGAAATTTAGTTCTAGAGACTGCCTTTTTCTCTATAGACAAAAGCTCAAGCTTAGAGCTCAGGTCATTTAAGATATCCCTAATTTGACCTCCACCCTCACTGACATTTTTTGATGGCAAAGGTGAATCAAAATCACAAATTTCAGAACAATCAGGTCCAATAGGACTTGATGTTTTCTCAGCATCTCCAGATGAGATTTTACACAATCGACGCCTACCCTCAATCTTCACCTTTTCAGGTTTTGCTTCATCTTCTGAAATCCATATAAAAAACATATAAACAGAAAATTACGTTACTCTTTTTATTAACAATAAAATCAATACTGATTGAACAAAGTAGGAAACCAAAACAAGCTTGTAAACAGAAAATTGTATTAGTCTCTAGAAAAGAGACCTAAGCATTCAGCTCAATTCTTTCTAAGTGGAAATATCCAAACTCAACAGCATCAGGTTCCAATCCCTTTTTCAATTTTTTTTTCTAAATCAAAATCAAGACCCATATTTCATATAAGGGGAAAAAAGCATGTAAACATAATTATATGTACTTTCTAGTAAAGTAAAACAACACCCAGAAAATACAAAAAAAGAGAGGAACAAAACAAAACAAGTTTTAAATACCAAGAGGAGAATCAAAATCGGTAATTCCGAAGTGTGGAATAGAATCATCTTCAAGGGTTTGTTTGCGAAGAGGCCGTCGAGCTTGGAAATTCATCTCCTCAGACTCTTCTTCTTCTTCTGCGAAAGCAAAAAAGGATTGAAAAAATCGAATCAATAATCAAGAGATAGCAAAACAAAATCAAAAACAAAAACCATTTAATAAATGAATCCAAATGATTTATTAATTAAAAAAAATAAAAAAGGAAGAGGGGAATACTTGAAGAGGAGGGTTTGGCAATGGTGGGTTTTGGAGGAGCAGAAAGATCTTGGAGGAAACGATAGTGATTGTCGTTTAAGCTTAAAGGCTTTCGAACACTGCTTTTCTCTTTGTCCGCCATTGATGCTTTCTTCTATTGTCTTTCCGAAAGATGATAAATTGTCACTGAGAATTTTTTTTGGTTCGTTTCGTTGTGGTGATTAAATGTGGAAGAAAAAATCAAAGAGACCCAGAAGAATGGGTAAATTGAATATTAAACAATCAAAAGGGAAACTCTTCAAAAGAAATGAAGATGACAGTAAATGGAAGGATGCCTTTTCCCGCTTTTGAGTTGAATTTTGAAATTTTGATTATCGGAGAATGTCGACTGTCGAGCCAACAATAATGCTACTGATATAAAAGAAAAAAAATGATTAAAAAAAGGAAAAAGAAAAAGAAAAGAAAAAGAAAGGAATCAAACATCTGGGCTTCTAGCTAGGGCCGCGACTACACTAGTCTTGGGCCCAATGCATCGGGCCTACCATGCCCAAAGTAAGGGAAACACTTATTTATATTTGGTGCTTGAAGTTGGACCGTTTGATCTTGGTTGGACTACTTCACTAGATGCCCAATGGGCCGCTAAAGACGATTGCCGTAGGCCGAGACCTAAGCCGATCTAATAGGTCATATATTTTGAAACCAACGAGTGATTGATTGAGATGGTTAGCGATCTCCACCTGTGAAAAATACAAATTTGATCCCTCGAAACTGTTGTTTATACGACTTTAACCTTTATACTTCCAGTTCAAACGAAATTAGTCTCTGTCCAAAGGCCTAGGAGATACCCTTGGTTGCATCACCAAATAACAAAATAACAAATAGGGAAAAACTCTCTCATACGTTATTTTGACCACTTATAAGAATTCAATTATAGACTTTAAATAAGAACTTTGAGCTCCTCCTAATCAACCTAAACAACCATGCTTAGGTTATCTTTAAATTATTTGCAATTTGCCTAATGAATTTTTTAAAACTTCAAAGAACATTGAATAGCAAGAAAACAGATTTAGTTTACTTACACCTCAAGTCTCAGGTATAATGATAAAGAAGAGAGTACAATATACTCCCTCTGTCCCTTTTTATAAGTCCCCTTCTAGAAGCTTTTTTTGTCCCAAAATATAAATCCACTTTCTAAACCCAATGCATATTTATAAGTTGTTTCCAAAATTAGTCTTGAAAATGATAGGATAGTTAAGAAAGTGAGTAAGAGGAGAGAGAGTGAGTGGGGGAAAGAGTATATGGGTAAAAATAAAAGAACAATATAAAACTACATAAAATTTTGAGTTCTAACTAACTTTCTTAATCTTGATGATATAGTTAAAAAGGACTTATAAAATGGGATAGAGGGAGTAAGATTTATTGAGTTAAGACAAAGTTTAATCAAACATGAGACTGTTCCAATTGAACATCTTTGGATTTAAGAGGAAGATACTCCCCAACATAAACCTCAAGATGATCCGCTAAAATGGACTTGTCTATGTTCTCATGGTGATGAGATTTGCAGACAAAATACAAGACTGTTTTAGAAACAAGCCCGAACAGAATAACGTTAAACAGCAGCAATAAACACACGATTCCGATCAAAATCCTCATTCCAACACTTAGCGACCAGAAAAAGGCGACCTCAAACTGGAAGAGGGTTTGAATCCCACCAAAACAGAGTATTAGCAGAAGAAACAGAGCCAGAGCAACTCCCATCTTCCCCTTTATCAACGCCTTGCTCTTCTTCATGGCTTGGATTCCATAAACATCTTCCAACACCGACACAACGCCAGCCAATTGCCAAACCACGGCGATGTAAATCAGTCCTGCCAAGTACAAGAGGAACAGAATGACAAAAATAGCGACCCCAACATTGCTAAAACCCATATATATAATTAAAACCGGCAATAATAAACAGAAAACGGCGACGAGGTTGTAAATCATGACGATGGCGAAAGTCCAAAGGAAAGTGACGATGAGGCGTTTCCAGACTTTGGGCACGACGCTCATGACTTTCTTGAAGGAGATTTCTTTTCCTGTGTAAATGCACGCGACTGTGTAAACAACGGCGGAAGTCGAGAGAAGCGCGAGAATGAGAAAGACAATGAAATAGGCAGCTTTGAAGAGCCAAAACGCAACCCATTTGGATGAAACGGTACCGGAAAGCTTGTCGGAGTATGGAGGAGTTCCAGTGCTATTCTGCAAGGCGTTTTGATCTCTCAAGATATCGACGAAGATGAACTGAGAGATTTGGATGTGAGCAAGGAAGATGAAGGAGAGAGGGAGAATAAGGGCAAGAGTTATTTGGCTGAAGATTTTCCGCCATGAAAATATGATTTTGGAGGATTCTTTCAAAATGCCGAAGAAACCAAGGAATTTAAGCTCTCCCTGCTCGCTATTCATCATGTTCGCCAAAAACAGTGGAAGAAGAAGAAAAAGTGGGTAAATTGTTGTTCTTTCTCCAAATTTTTAGGGTTATCAAAGGATATTCGAGTGATGGTGATGGAGGGGATAGCTTGTTGACTTATTATATAATCATAATCATGGGATGTACTTAGAATTTGTTATAGAATAAAGATAGCCCTTCCTCTTTGTATTAAATTATTAAATTACAAAACTTTTTGGAAGGTTCTTGGAGGTGGCCGAAAAGGCAGAAGAAGGTTCTTGGAGGCTATCAGTCAACTTTTCCCAGCGTTGCTTCCACTCATACTCATCTTTTTGGTCAACTTCAACTCAAGCAATTTCCATGTGGGAGATTTTATAATGTTCTCTTTATAGAAAACATTATAAAATTGCCTAAAAAAAACATTATAAAATCTCCCACATACACGTTGTAAAATACAAAATAAATTTATATACCTAATAGTATTGGGATTAATTAATTAAATTCATATAGTTTATTACTTCCATACACCAGTCTTGATACTATGTAGTATGTACTACTGATGATTCAAACACTTACATATTTTTAGAGAAATTAAGATCTACTCAGTCGATTAGGGGAAAAATTATTAGATCATAGCGACTCATCATGTTATTATAGGTGGGACTGACTCACCATGTTAACAAACTCCAACTTCTTTCTAAATTAACAAACTCCAACTTCTTTCTAAAACCTTATCCTAAGATTATATTCCTCCTCCCTCTTGACAAATGATAATTAAGGAAGAGGAGTAAACAAAAACTCGGAACGGAAAACTAGCGATAAAGAAGGAGAAGGGAGGCAGTTAGGGTTTTGGCAGATCCCTAAATTTTAATGTATTTTATCAAATCCTATCTAAGTTATGGCATTTGATAGATGATTCCGGGGTGATTGATCTATCTATGGCTAAAGTCCCTTTTTGCCCCCTAAACTTTAAATTGGAACTTTTTGCCTCATAAATTTGCAATATAAAGACATTTTAGTCCCTCCCAAACGGTATTGCTGATATGGCAACGCCACGTTGGACCAAAAATGCCCAAAATGTCACGTGACAAGGCTACGTCAGACTAAAGTTTAGGGGCAAAAAGGGACTTTAGTCGGCTACTATATTGTGAAGTTTGACAACAAGGAAGCAATAGCAAGAGTGTTACCTAAGCGTCCTTGGAAAATCATGGATTAGTATGTGATGGTCCAACGATGGAAGCCTAACTTTTGGCCTTCCCCCCTTGCCTCCATTGGCAAAACAACAGTTTGGATTCGATTACCAGAGGCCGGAGCTACCTATCGGCTATTGAGTGTTTATTGTGGAAGTTCTCATTGAGATTGGCAAACACATCGGCAATCCGATTAAGTTGGAACTAATCAGGCCCAAATCCATCTGAATGATATAGAGCCAAGTTGGAAAGCCACACTACACCCGAACAAAGGAACATGCCAAATATGGGCATGCTATAAAAAAGCCCCTTTCTTTCAAGACCCAAGCCTCTAAGCCAAAAAGAAACCCAAAACCATCTCAGATTTTCCCCGAAGCTAACAGGAACCAGTGCTCCTTTAGGCCCCAAGCCCCCAACCCAAATCCTAAAGCTTCGGCCGATATTTTTGAACCCTCGGCAACGGGGGCAAATGTGGAGTAGAGAGACCTGATCTTCCACAACAAGCTCTCTTGGTAGTGAATCCCATGAAAGTCCCCAAACTACCTGATATTTTGATTGGTGATGGTGAAAACATTGAAGAATCGGGAGAGATTCAGGCTATTGATATGGATCAAGACCTTGTTGTCTATAGAAAAATTTGATTCCCAATGAAAGTTATTCCGTGGAACAGTAGAGGCATTAATAATAACTTGTGAGGCAATATAAACTAGATATAATGCTTTACATATATCTTACATCTTAAGTTTAAAAAAAAAAAAGAGTAGAATATAAGATTTATTGAATTATTAAGTCAAAGTTTAATCACACATGAAACTGTTCCAATTGAACATCTTTGGATTTAAGAGGAACATACTCCCCAAGATAAACTTCAAGATGATCAGCTAAAATGGACTTATCTATATTCTCATGGTGATAAGATTTGCAGACAAAATACAGAACCGTTTCAGCAACAAGCCCGAACAGAATAACCTTAAACAGCAACAAGAAACACACGGTTCCGATCAAAATCCTCACTCCAACACTCAAAGACCAGAAAAACGCAACCTCAATCTCGAACACCGTTTGAATCCCACCGAAACAGAGTATTAACAGAAGAAACAGAGCCAAAGCAATTCCCATTTTTCCCTTTATCAACCCCCTGCTCTTCGTCATGGCTTGGATTCCATAAACATCTTCCAAAACCGAAACAACGCTCGCCAATTGCCAAATTAAAGTGATGTAAACGAATCCAGACAAGTATAATAGGAACAGAACGACAAAAATGGCGACCCCAACGCTGCTAAAACCCATGATAATAACCGACAAGAGTAAACAGAGACCGGCGACGAGGTTGTAAACCAAAACGACGGCGAAACTCCAGAGGAAAGTGACGATGAGGCGTTTCCAGACTTTGGGAACGACGCTCATGACTTTTTTGAACGAGATTTCTTTTCCGGTGTATATGCATGCGATGGTGTAAACGACGGCGGAAGTCGAGAGAAGCGAGAGGATGAGATAGACGGTGAAATAGGCAGCTTTGAAGAGCCAAAACGCAACCCATTCGGATGAAACGGCGTTGGAGAGCTTGTCGTAGTATGGAGTTCCGGTTCGGCTATATTCCAAGGCGTCTTCGTCTCTTAAGATATCGACGAAGATGAACTGAGAGATTTGGATGTGAGCGAGGAAGATGAAAGAGAGAGGGAGAATAAGGGCGAGAGTTATTTGGCTGAAGATTTTCCGCCATGAAAATATGACGTTGAAGGATTCTTTCAATATGCCGAAGAAACCAAGGAATTGAAGCTCTTCTTGCTCGCTATTCATCGTGGCCAAAAACAGGGGAAGAAGAAGAAGATTCTTCAATCTTGTTGTTTAGCCTTGTTTTAGATTTATCAAGGAATTGAGTGATGGAGGAGAAAAGCTTGTTGACTTGGATTTAATTATGGGATTTAGATATTATGTAGTGGACTTTGAATATATGTTATATAGAATATATAGATTGGCCTTCAAATTTAGATTAAATTACAAAACTTTTTTGGTATATTTAATTGGGTAATAAATGAAATTTTAGTAGATGGAGTTGTAATTTCTTAGAAATTGTCTTTTTAGATAGACAGGAACTGGAATAGAATTTAATGCATGTGGAAAAAATGGGCACATACTTCACATCCTTTCCTACATTTACATGAAAATGACATAATACCAAAACTTCTCACCTAAAAGGCATAACATCATCTTTTAATTTTGGATTGAGACCCTTATTTTTTTTTTCCCAGAAAAGAACTATTTATTGATGATATCAATAATATTCGAAATTACATCATAATAACAAAAGCATAAAAGCCCCTCATACAAATCTAGAGAAATAATAAGCCTATTCCTCTATTCATACAAGGGAAAACATCAAATTAAAAGGGCGGAGCAGGCAGCCCATCTCTGCTCAGAATATAGACCAAGGAAGATGGGGGCATGTTAACCCAATTCAGGGGGCACATCCTCCTCTTGGCACGACTAGCTACCCAGTCCACCGTCTGATTACTTTTTCTTGAAATCCACTGAAACTTGCAATCCTGAAACTGTCCCTGCAAAGCTCTAATAACTGCAAGTATAGGTTCTACTTCCCAAGTTTCAAAACCATTCTGCTCACAAATAGCTTTGAAGAGCACCATAGAATCTGTTTCTAACACAATTCTAGGAAAATTCAATCTCTTAGCAAGCTTCAATCCTTCCTTCACAGCTAAAGCTTCTGCTGGAAATGCACTTTGAGCAGCAAATAGTTCTGTCAAGTCCTCCAATCATCGATCCAGACTCATTTCTTATTATAACACCAATACCAGCATCACTAGTATCTGCACAATAAGCTCCATCATCGTTAATCTATTCTTTTTTGTTGTAAAATTTGGCTAAAAGGTTTTTTTTTTTTAGAATGTAAAAGAAGCAAGAAACACTCCTAATAAGAAAAATTGACAAACAAAAGTAGAAAACTTGGTTAACCACGGTGACATGTTAATACTTAATAGAGTAGTATTAGTTTTTTTTTTTTTTTTTGAAACAAAACGGGATTTTATTTAGTTAAGAAGGAGAAGGATTACATATATAGGAAGTTAAATAACCTTTCCATACTCTTTGATCACCTATCCTACATTCCGAACTAGCAACATTATGAGCCAAAACATTTGCATCCCGATTAATGAAAGAAAAAGAGACTGAATCAAACGCTGAAGTAAGAGTTAAGATATCATGAATCAAAAATGCACTTGACCATAATGACTCTTTGCCCTTCTCAATCTCCTCAATAACTAGTCTACTATCTGATTCAACAAGCAAGCTAGTGTAGCCATTCTCCCAAGCTATTTCAAGGCCAAAAATAATTGCCATACTCTCCGCAGAGTAGTATTAGTTTTAGTGATTAAAAGAAATTGAGTCTTCATCACTTCTAATTTAATTTGTTTTAATGAGACTGAACACCAAATTGAAATTAGACGTGATCTAATGTAACACACTAACACTAACACTACAAAAGATTCATATAAATCCATCTCCTATGTAAATAAATTCAAAACAAAAAATTAAAAAGGGTTATTTGGGTATTGCCAAAAGAGAAAAAAAAATAACCAAAAAGAAATTAGAAAAGAGAAAAAAAATGGAAAAGGGTTATTACTTATTTGGGCATATTGGTAAATGGCAAATTTAGAATGGGCTTTTTTTGTATTGTGAAGACTGAAGAGAAGACTTTTCTTTCCATTAAAAAAACTAAAAAGGCCGGGAATTGGAAGGTTCTTGGAGGGCTTGTGGGGAAGTCAACTTTTTGAAATAAACGAGCCCAGCGTTTTTGTTGCTCCCATGGCCACCAGTCAAAGCCCAAAGGCTCAACAAACCATGAACCATCTACATCTTTTTGGTCAAGGTCAACTCAAGCAATTACCTTGTGGGAGATTTTATAATGTTTTCTTTTTTATAAAATCATTAAATCTAAATCCATTTGATTTGATGCCTTAGTGCTTACATTATGCAAGCGTAATTAAAGTAACTAAGAGGCTAATCAAACAATTGCATAGAAGGTTGTTAGGATCTGCAATAAAAAATACAAGATAAAATAGATCTAGATAAAACATGTAGCAATATACAATTCATTAATTCCATATTCAATGATATTATGATTCAAATATCTATGAGTAGTAAAAAAACTTTATATAGTGTATAGAAATTATGATCTCCACAATCAATTTTGGTGACTTTCTTTCTATGATTTTTTTTATTCAAATTAAGGAAAAAATTAACATTGTGTTGTAACTTCTCACCGATAGTACATTAGGTTTTACTAAATCCGAAATGAAATCGAGTCATACCCCAAATAGGAGAAAATATTAATACTCAAAAGATACTATCTCGGTGAAACATTCTATTTGGCTTTTTTTTTTTTTTTTCTTTTGATCACTTTACTCAATTTCCCTTATTAGGTTTTTAGACATAGCATGGTCTTATTAGCTATATTTCGTATGTGTCATCTATTCAACAATTAATTCAAGTGCCTATTTTTTTTTAGAACCCAACAAATCATCCATTAAGAATAAGAGATATTACAATCAGTGTTTAGAGGATCATGTAACCAAGGAGGCATGTCCTCAATCCATACAATCTCTTCATTAATAGATAAACCATGTTGAGCTAACTGATGAGCAACCATGTTGCCTAATCTACCTATATACTGAACAGAACAATGTTGGAATAAGATCTTCAAACTCCTTGCTTCTTCAATATATGCTCCAATAGGCGAAAAATCAGGATACAGTGAATCAATCATGCGAATGATGTTTAGAGCATCACATTCAAGAATAATCCTGGAAAATCCCATTTCCTTTGCCCAACTAAGAGCACGGACAGCAGCAAAACTTTCAGCAATATAGGCTTCTTCTACATGTGATATCGTACTTGAACAAGCTCCAAGAGGCAAACCAACAGAATTTCTAGCGATAATCCCATAAGCTCCAACCTTCCTAGCAGTAGAGAGAGCATCATCAAAATTAATTTTCACCAGTTCAGAACCAGGAGGGAACTAACGTGGTGGATCAGACTTCCATCGAATGGCAGTAGCTTGTTGACATCTTGCATACTCTTTGAAGTAAGAGTAAGCAAAAGAAGCAGTATCAAACGGTCTAGTGACATTATTATCATACAAAGCCATATTCCTTGCTCCCCAGATGGCCCAAGCCGTGAGTAGATTTAAATGAAACCAATCAGAATTTGACTCTAAATCAATGTAAGCTCCATCCGCAACTTGATTAGCTTCATCATGGACAAAGAAATTGGAAACTTGATCCCAAACCTCAATCGCATAAGGGCATTGCCGAATAGCATGAATAATTGTCTCATGTTCCTGTTGACAACGAAAACACAATCTCTCTACCTCCATATGCCGATTAAACAAATTCTCCATAACAGGAAGAATTTCATAGAATAATCTCCATGCAAATACCCGAACCTTGGGAGGAACCTCAGCATTCCAAATACGTCGAAGAAAACGCTTGTCATCTTGTAACACAGCTAAATCTTCATTTCCTTCATCGCCATGGAAATTATAAAGTGTTCGATACCCACTCTTGATTGAATAAGATCCTTTGTTGTCAAAGTGCCAAACTAAAATATCATGTCGTAGCCTATAGCTCAATGGAATTTTTAAAATAGCAGCAGCCTCTTCTTCATTGAAAATGCTCCTTACTAAATCTTGATTCCAACTCATATCATCCCCCTGCATAAGATCAGCCACCAGGATATCTTCCGGAATTTTCCCAGCACCCGAATGTGGTATAAAGTCCTCCAATTTTGCCACCCACCTATCACACAAGACTCTCACATTTTTCCCATCTTTGATGCACCATCGTAAACCATATTGCAGGAGATCACGCCCTTTAAGAATGCTACGCCATGTAAAAGATGGAGTCCATCCAACCGTGGCTTCAAGAAATGTTGTCCGAGGAAAATAGCGAGCCTTAAGAAGTCTAGCAAGTAAACTGGTCGAATTATGAAGTAATCGCCAACCTTGTTTAGCTAACAAAGCCATATTGAACCACTCCATATTCCGAAATCCCAACCCGCCAAAATCCTTTGCTTTGCACAATTTTGACCAAGCAATCCAATAAATTGGCCGCTTGTCAAGCTGTTGCTTCCACCAAAAATGAGCTAGCATTCCATCAATCTCATTACACAAAGTCTGGGGAAAAGCAAAGACTTGCATAGCATATGTAGGAATGGATTGCAATACTGATTTGATCATGACCTTTCGACCTCCTTGAGATAGCCATCTCATATTCCAGCTTCCTATTTTCTTCGCAATTCGCTCTTTTATCCAATTGAAAGTGCTCTTCTTATTTTGCCTCACCAAGGTAGGTAAGCCTAAATATTTCTCAATAATGCTCTGTTCCCCAACTCCAAAAATTCCTCTAATACGATCTCTTTCTACTTGAGATGTATTGCTACTAAAAAACACCACTGACTTATCAAAGTTGATTTTTTGTCCAGAGCATTCCTCATAAATCTTTAAATAATCCCGCACTTTTTCGCTCTCGGCACTGTTTGCTTTTCCAAACAATAGGCCGTCGTCAGCGAAAAGAAGATGACTCACGCTTGGGCCATAACGGCTAACAGAAACTCCACTCAATAAACCATCATTCTTTCCTTTCATAAGTAGAGCAGAAAGGCCTTCAGTACACATAAAAAAAAGATATGGCGATAGAGGATCTCCTTGGCGCAAACCTCGAGCTGGTTTGAACTCGTCTGTAACATTACCATTCACCACAACAGAAAAAGACACAGATCACACACACCTCATTATCATCTCAACCCAACCAGTAGCGAAACCCATTCGAAGCATAATTGCTTTCAAGAAATCCCACTCAACCCTGTCATAGGCTTTACTCATATCAAGTTTTAGAGCAAAACGACCCTGCTTCCCTGTTTTCATGTGCTTCAAATGATGTAACAGCTCAAAAGCTACAAGAATGTTATCAGTAATCAAGCGACCAGGAACAAAAGCACTTTGAGATTCGCTAATGCAAACAGGAAGGATAGATTTAAGCCTATTAACTAGACACTTGGAAATGATTTTGTAAATCACATTGCATAGACTAATGGGATGAAATTGGGTCATGTTTTTAGGTTTATCAACTTTAGGAATAAGAACGATATGAGTCTTATTAGCTAAAGACAAATCTAACCTACCAAGAAAAAAATCTAAACAAAAGCGAGTAATTTCACCACCAACAATATGCCACTATTTGAGAAAGAAATAAGCAGGCATACCGTCGGCGTCAGGGCCAGGGGCTTTGGTAGGATGCATCTG
Organism: Corchorus capsularis; assembly: GCA_001974805.1. NCBI lineage: Eukaryota > Viridiplantae > Streptophyta > Magnoliopsida > Malvales > Malvaceae > Corchorus > Corchorus capsularis. The sequence continues at coordinate 31,527 of AWWV01014410.1, forward strand.
TTTGAGGGCTGTAAAAATCTCCTCGGCAGTGAACTCTGCTAGAAGGTGTTCATTCATCTCCGCTGTTATCGAAGGATTGACAGCTTCAAGAATTTCATCATAGCGCGTAGAGCTACTCGAGTCAAAGAGTTTCTTAAAATAATTAGAAGCAATCTCCTGGATATCAGTTAAGTCATCAGTCCATCACCCATCTTCGCCCTCCAAACCCTCAATCAAGTTATTTTTCCTCCGCTTATAGGCTTGAGCGTGGAAAAAGGAAGTATTTCGATCCCCCTCACTTAGCCAATTAACCCGAGAACGCTGCATCCAATATGTTTCTTCTTCCTCTAATAATTTATTTAGTTCCTCTCGAAGCTCAATTTCCTCTTTTCTCCTATTACCCCCAACATCAGATTCGACAACAACCTTTAAAGCCTTTGTAGCATCCTCAATTTTGTCCTTCAAAGCTGAAATTTTTTTTGGCATAGATTCCTCTTAAAAAATCACGTAAATGGACAATACGATCCAATAAACCCATGCCATTCGAAAACTCCCAGTTCTCCACAATCAGCTGTTCACAATCTGCCTCCTTGCACCAACTTGTTTCAAAATAACTTCGTTTGCACTCCTTGGGTTTTCGTTTCTTGCGTTGTCTTCGTACTTCAGTTTTAAGCAAAATTGGTGAATGGTCAGAAATGCTTGATATTAAGTGAGTAATACAAGCAGTAGGAAATTGAAAGAGCCAAGCCATAGAAGCAACTCCATGATCCAACATTTCTTTTACTAATTCACCAGTCCGGGAAACTCCCTTCCAAGTAAATATATGTCCCTGAAAACCAACATCTTGTAACTCACAATCCTGCAAGGCATCTCTGAAATCAACCAGTGTCCTTCAGGCCTAAGCCGACCACCATCCTTCTCTTCTTGCCAAAGTATTTCGTTGAAATCTCCAAAACAAAACCAAGTTTTCTCCATATGAGCAGCTAATTGCCTTAATAAATTCCAAGATTGCGGCCTTAATCGAGTGTCAGCTTCACCATAGAACCCAGTTAGGCGCCATTTAGGAAGCCCATTGCATTCATCTACCAACATGTCAATATGATGTCAAGAAAAACTAAGCAACTGCAAATCCACATAATCATCCCACATCATCGCCAAACCCTCACTTCGTCCAACAACACTAACACCAAAACAAGCAGAAAAACCACATCTACACCTAATACTATCTAACTTATGCTCGGACAACTTTGTTTCCATCAAAAAAAGAACATTCGGTCGCTCTTTCCTAATAAGCGTCCGAAGAGCTCTAACTGCCCATGGATTCCCAAGCCCACGGCAGTTCCAAGAAACACCTATCATGGCTCTTGGCGGGGCTGATTGCCAGCCTCCGCCATTTTGTTTGCTTCATCAACTATTTGGGGAACCCCAACTTTTGAATTGACCGTATTCTCAACACCCATTAACCCATCTCCGATGGCCTAACTTAATTTCTCATTGAGCTTTGAAGCATCACCCATCCCACTGGTAACTCTTGCACGTCTCTTCCAAGAACCTTTACCTTTTTTACTACTCCTAACACCACCATCTTTAGAAGCACCTTTACTCTTCGAGTCATTAATTTTAACCTCTCCTCCAGCTGCAGCAACATTGACATCTCCAAAGGAACTGATCGAATCTTCATCCTCCAATATCAATTTTTGCTTTGAAGAAACAGGCCCATCAAGTGCCTATTTGTTTAACTTTTTTTTTAAGTCAAGTTTAACTTAAGTTAATACTTTTTTTTGTCTGTATATAGTATATACATCTAATTATTACTATATATATTAATTTATATTAAGCTAAGTCAAATGTTCGAAGAGTACAACTCACAACCATCATAATTAAATGGACATAGACATATAATATATACGTATGTTATATGACAATGATTCATGTAGTCATATATAGTATTAGGATAGTTGATAATTAAATTGAGCAACACGTAACCGACATTTGCCCTTTTGAGTAGGCAAACTTTGGATCCAAAATTCAGCACGTATCCAAGTTTTAATTGATGATGATGATGCTAATTTGAATCAAAATTTTGTGACAAAAGATGTTGTGTATATTTACACGCTAGCTATAACAAGATTTTAATTCAATAATTTCACCATGGTAGGCCATAAATAAAAATAAGCATATATATTGAAATTTTCCTATTTTGCTTGAGTTGTTTGAGTATTATATATGTCTAAATTAGGCTTGACCTTGGCCCCAAAAAAAAAAAAACCTAAGCTTGACCTCGATTGAGTTTCATATTTCGAGCTCAAAAAAAAAAAACTTGATGAATTGAAAACATTGAGTCGTTTGAGCTCATGCAATTCAGCTCACGTACCATATTAGAAAAGCAAATTAAATGATGATCCCAAGCTAAAAAATTGTGTTCTTAAGCTTGTTTGGAGTTTGAATTAATGGGACTAAATAGCCTTTTTGCCCCCTGAACTTTGAAAATTTCAGCCAATTTGCCCCCTGAACTAATAATTGTGCCACATCGCCCCCTTAATTTTCAAAATTAGGTCAAATTGCCCATTGCCGTCAACGCCGTTAGTCACGTGACGGCACGTGACAAACGGTTCCGTCTGACTCTGTCAAATGCTGATATGGACTTTCCACGTCAGCAATATGTGGGACCCATAACCCCAATAAAATAAAAAAAAGAAAAGAAAAGAAAAGAAAAGAAAAACCCTAAAAGTCCGACTCAAACCATTCTATTTTTTTTAATTTTCCTTTTTCTTTTTATCTATTTTCTTCTTCATCTCCTCCGTTCCCTTTTCTTTCTATTTTCTTCATCTCCTGCGATCTCTCTCCTCATCGCCGACCAACAGCCACCAATATTTACTTATATTAACCCTAAACCTATAATCTTCCAATTTCCCCAAACCAATTTCAAAAGAAAGTCCTCGTTTTGAAAACCCCAAATTCGAAACCTAAACTAGATCCGATGCTTTACAGTTTCTCGTCTCTGCCATGGCTACTCCGCTAAAACCGTCGCTTCGCGCTCTTCTCTGGACCCTTACCTCGTTTCCAAGATCACCAACATGGTCACTCGTCTCTTGGCAACTAAGCTCTACCCAAAGGTTATCTAGATCCAATCTTGTCGTAGAAGATTGATGGAAACTACCTAGGGTTTTGAGGAACTTACTTCACTACCCAACATTTGTGGAACCCGATGAAGGTTTGTAAAGTTGATAGGAATTTGATGAATTCTTATAAATGCAAGTATGGTGTCTGATGGATTAAACCCATCTTTTGATTTTTCTACAATATTTTGGCGATGCCTTTTTAGTTGTTATTGTACCATTTTTGGTCCATTTTGGTTTAATATTAATGAAGTTCAGTTTCTTGATATTTTGAACTTGAAAATGGGGAATTCTTGTGTAGCAATTTTTTTCTTGGTTGAATCTGGTGTTGTAATTTATTTTGCTGCAATTTTGTTCTTGTTGAGTTTTTTTTTTCAACTCATTTTATTATTTTTATTAATTTTGGGTGATGTAAGTATGGGGATTGGGGTAAATGGAGCATCGGGGCAAAGAGAGGTCTGTATGGATGAAGACTTCTTTTAAAGAAAAATTATTGTTGCTTGATTTGGTATTGAACCATACTAAGTTTGGTGCCCATTCAATTCCGCTCGGCTATGTTCATTGTAATTTGGGTTGGTTTTATTTCAAACTTCATGTGGGAAATCCTTTTGTTTTATGGGTTCTAAATCCTTTTATTTTCGTTTTCGATTTTACATTTATTATTTTCTTTTTCTTTTTTCTGTTTTTTTTTTAATTTATGTGGATTTTGGGTATTTGAGGTCATGGGTTTGAGAGGTGGCTTCTAGGTTTAGTTCATGAGTGTTCTTGGTGTTCATCCTTTGTTCTTGAAAAAAGGAGGGTTTGATATTATTTGAGGCTAATTTATGGGTTTAAAACTGTTTGCTTTTATTATTGAAAATAAAAATAGAGAAGAAGAAGGAAAAAGAAGGGGCGGGTTAGGTTTTTTTTTTCCTTTTTCCGTTTTCTTTTTTAGTTTTTTTTAAGGGCTGGCTTTTTCCTGCCAATGGACCCATCTTTGCTGACGTGGATATTCCACGTCAGCCTGAAACTGCCACATAAGTACTTAACCAGGGGTATGACGGAATCGTTAATCACGTGACTACACGTGACTAACGGCGTGGACGACAGTTTGACTTGATTTTTAAAATTAAATGGGCAATATGACACAATTATTAGTTCAGGGGGCAAAGTGGCTGAAATTTGCAAAGTTCAGGGAGCAACAAGGCCATTTAGTCGAATTAATGGTGATTAAGCTCAAGTCATAACTTCCTTCAACTCAATAATTAAGTTTGTTGAGTCACTGGAACTAAGGACTAAAATACTAGAGGTAATGGACGTATTTCATCCATTTCGAACTCAAGTGATCCATTTTTCATTGCTCAATATATTAGAGACATGCTATCGAGATCATTCATCATAGGGTGGATCCGAATTGTTCTTCTTCTTTTGTTGAAATCATAGGCATCAACATCCGTTTAACCATCTATGCCTATCATGTTTGAATCGGATCAACTCACTATAAAATAAAATTAAAACTCTTACATCAGATAATTTTTTTCTACTCACAAAACTTGAACTTAAAATCTTAGATAAGAAGAACAAGGATTTTTTTTTTTGAAAAGCAAGCTTTATTGAAGAAGAAAGTAGAACAAGGACTGAACCGGATTTTTAAAACATGACCAAATACAGTTTGCCTTGTTTCAACCCTAAACCTCAAGGTCCAACACCTAAAGCCCATGTTCAATCTTGAGCTTAGCCTCACAAAATGGTCCTCAACACAACTCGTGTACAAAACAAAGTCAGAAAAGGAAACTAAACTAGAAAGAGGAAGAAGGGAGCAAAAGGAATAATAATTGGAAAGTTTTTTTTTTTTTTGGAAAGTAATTTTTTCTTTCTTATTGTTCCACCGAAAGGCATGATCCAGGGGAAAAAGAAAAGTTGCTATGAACCCATTCTATATTCAAGCGCCACGTGTTCGATCATAATTTGCTTTCAAAAATTCAACACGAGACCTCATTATGTGCCTCGATCACACAGAAACACAATCCTTAAAAAATACTAGTACTAGATATTAAAAAAAGAAAAAAGAAAAATAAAACATTGAAAACAATCCCCGTGACGAGCGGTATCGGCTCTTTCACACTACCTTTGCTTCAGCGAGACACGGGAAAATTCTCATTTTTTCTTCCAAAGGTAAACGTGGCAATTTTTTATTGGTCGGATGCGTTGAACCATGTTACCCAACAAACCGGATCGAAGCTGCTTCAAATTTTTTAATGTTTAGGATCCGAACCGGACCCATGTTTTTTTTAATTAACAGCTAATTAATTGCAGTACGTAATAATTATGGTACTAATAAAATAATAAAAAAATACACGTAATGCGGCCAATTCGCAAGTGTACTTGAAAATATTAAGAAAGAAAGAGAAATCAAATTATTTTGTTTTTAACCGTTGCTAAAGTACGCCGACCGGCGCAGTACACGTAATATTTCTGCCTTCTTCCTCACCTTCTTCTTTCTCACGTATTTCGCAGATAAGAGAAAAAACAGAGCCCACTGTTTTATTCCTCACTCAAGACAAAATCTTCTTTTATTTATTTATTTTTTATTTAAACCCTTCTTCAGTTTTTCCTCTTTTTGTTTGGTTGTGAAGACTGAAGAGAAAAAAATTTCATGCATGTAAAAAAAACCAATCAAAATTCAATGTGATCAATTCTTTTTCTTTTTTGGTGATGCATGAAAGGGAAAGAGATGTCTTTTTTATTTGGAAATTTTTGGAAATGAATCAAAATATTTGATTCTTTCAATCCCAGCAATCAAAATTCGAATTTTTTTTTGGATTTTTAATCAGTGAAGCGATTCTTTTCTCTGGTTCCTCTTCTTATAGAAAAAAATGGAATCTGAGAAATCAAATTACGGTGCAATAATGGTTTACTTCACAAAGCCATCGTGGGCATTCCTTGTTCTTCTCTTCACGGTAATAGCAATTCTCTCTCTTCAAATCTCCACAAATGGTACTTTGCCTTTTCAACTTTTCCCTGTCTCCGGTTCATCCAAAACCGGCGTCGCCCCCCTTTCCGACCCCGTCAGTTGCGCTGGGTTTTTTGGGGAGTTGCCGCAGAGGAAACAAGTGATGTCGATAAAGGACTTCGGAGGGGTTGGTGATGGGAAGACTTCGAATACGGAGGCGTTTCGCAAGGCGTTGGATTACATGCAACGGTTTAGTGATAAAGGCGGGGCTCAGCTAACTGTGCCTGAAGGGAGGTGGCTAACCGGAAGCTTTAATGTTACCAGTAATTTCACGTTGTTTCTCGAAAAGGGTGCCGTTATTTTAGGCTCTCAGGTCAGAAATGCTCTGTTTCCATTAATTATATTTGCAATTCTCTAAATTTTCTTTTTTGGATTAATCTTTTTGCTTTTATATTGGATTGCCTAGAAATAATTTGCTGATTATAGACTGTTCCTTAGTGGATGAGACGAACCTGACACCTCCAAATCGAAATTTTTAGTCATAATGATTCATACTTCGTAGTTTTGTAGTCTCTGTTTTCTTTCATGTTCCAAGTTGTTGAATTGGTTGGTTTGATATCTGAATCGAAGAATTAATTTGGCAAATTAGTGGGTTTTGAGTATAAGTTCCATTGACAGGTTTTTTGATTTCTGGGATTCATGCTCTTAATTTTAAATGAGAAAACAGAGTGGGCTACTCTGTTTGGCCTGCATAAATTCTTTCTTTTCTTGTCATACTGGCACAGGCAGCTCTACTACTTAAATCAAAATATTCTTTCCCTTCTTCGGCCGAAAAATAGGAAAATAGAACCTTGCAATTGATCAAAGAAAGAAGAATAGCATTATATTATATGAATATATATGAAAGTTGGGTTTAAAGAAAGAAGGTAGATCTTCTACTAGTGCTTGTTTGAAACGTATCTAGGTTTGGTCATGTCGTGTTTGTCTTTGTCTTTGTCATGCTTGTATGATCTTTCTGATTGCCTTTTCTCACTTTACTAGAAGAGAAACAAAATAAAGTTGGTGGTGCTGATGTGCAACTTCAACTAAAAGAGGGCCCACTAAACATATTTTCAGTTCTCATTTTAGTTTAGTTTGATCTATTTTCTTTTTTATGATTTCATTTCATTGGTTCTGTTGAGAGAAAAGTAGAATGCCATGAATGTTTTGAGCCAATGAAGATATATGTATCTTCTGAGTTGTTTGAATCAAGGTGATTCAGTTAGAAATTTGTAACTCTTGCTAGCCTGTTAAAGAGCTGTCTGTCATTAGAAATACTTGTTTAATAAAGTAGACAAATAATTACTCTTTCTTGTTATATATTGGTAATAGCATTAATTTTTTATCATTTTTCTGCTAGACATAAGTGCAATGTAGTGGTGATAGGTGGCTGATCATATTCCTATGCTCCTAGCTTTTATAATCAGTTGCTCTGAAAAATAATTGGGTGAAGGCATGCATTTATTTCTTTCATTTAATCTAGTTAGTTGCTAAAGAAATGCTGGTTTTCTATTTTTGTTTTATGAATGATAGGATCCAGAGGAATGGCCTATTGTGGAGCCATTGCCTTCTTATGGTAGAGGGAGAGAGAGACTGGGTGGAAGACATATTAGCCTTATTCATGGAGATGGTCTTACTAATGTTGTCATCACAGGTAATTTTATTTTTACCTTTTCAATATCATGTTTGAGACATGGTGATGGTGTTTGGATGATTAAAAGTGAAACGAAAAAGAAGAGTTGCAATAATGATTTTCAATGTAATTTTTCTTCATCTCTAGGATACAGTGAAAAGCATAATTTTATCTGATAGCATTTATATGGAGAGTAAAGTACCTCTGCTTCTATTTGAGCATATGTAAATTTCCTGTAGTTGACTTAGGGGATGATAGTTCCATGAAAGAAGGTTGTATTATTATAATTGTTCAGGTATGGTATTATGATGACAGCCAGCCTTGGAGTTTATTTCAATTTGCTTTCTCAAATTGAGCTAATTAGGGCTTATAGTTAAATCATAAAATGAATGCTGTTGTTATACAATGTTTGGTTAGTATATTAAAAAGCTCGAACCATTAACACTTTGATCTACCACTACTAGTAGGTAGATTTATTTAAAAGCAGTCAAAGAGGATGTCTTGATTTCCACTGATCATCTAGCTGCTGTTGGCATTTAATTTGTGTTTAGGAAGTTTACTATTACTGTTGAAACTATTTCCATGAAACTTGTCTGCCATCTGGAAGGATTTATCAATTATCAAGGATGTTTGATAAACTGCTTTGGTTTTGTAGGACAGAATGGGACAATTGATGGCCAAGGTAGAATGTGGTGGGAATTATGGTGGAACAGAACATTACAGCACACAAGAGGACACCTCTTAGAGCTAATGAACTCTCATAACATTCTTATCTCCAACCTAACCTTCATGAACTCACCGTTTTGGACCATTCATCCTATTTACTGCAGGTTTGGCCCTGTCTAGCTTGTTCTAGCTCATTTTATTTGAGGGGCTTTGGAAACCCTGCTTTAGTATCAATTGGGGAGTAGTCTCTGATGTGCGCTCTATTATTGGCTCCTATATCTGCTCTATTATTGCGTCCTATTTTTTGAGGGGGAGCATGCGTGTTTAGTTTTATTAAGATAAAAGAAGCATCGACCTCTTTTGCTCTAGTGTGGGGACGAGATGCACCTCGTGGTAGTTGCTCTATTATCACCTTTAGTTTGCTCAACTGTGTATGCTTCTTACTTATACCCCAAAATTACTTATAGGACATACTGAAAAAATTTGAGGTCTCGAATCCTCCAAAATTGAAATAACCCTTTATTCGAGCATTTCAATCTACTGCTTTCTTCAGAAAGAAAAAATATAGGTGATAGGGGCATCACATAGCATAAAACTTATGATTAATTGCGACTCTTTCCTTGCAGTTTTCTTGAAGATCAACGTTATAAAAGAAATACTCACTGTTAGTCTTTTTACTTCTTATTTCAGAAATGTTGTTATTAAGGACATGACAATATTGGCTCCACTTAACGCTCCAAATACAGATGGAATAGACCCAGGTATTGTAGTACATCTCCATCTTGTTTCTACATTGCCTTTTAAACTAGGTCAACTTGAACCTCATAATGAAGACATCCTTTCCAACTATCTAATCAAATTGTGCAGACTCAAGTACCAATGTATGTATTGAAGACTGCTATATAGAGAGTGGAGACGATCTTGTAGCGGTGAAGAGTGGATGGGACCAGTATGGCATTACCATGGCACGACCAAGCTCAAACATAGTAGTGAGGAGAATTTCAGGCACTACACCAACTTGTTCTGGTATTGGCATTGGTAGTGAGATGTCTGGAGGGATTTTTAATGTAACTATTGAAGATATGCATGTTTGGAATTCAGCAGCTGGGGTGCGTATAAAAACTGACAAAGGTAGAGGGGGATACATTGCAAATATCACCATTAGTAATATAACCATGGACCGAGTCAAGATACCCATCAGATTAAGTAGAGGCTCCAACGATCACCCTGATGATGGATGGGATCCTAAAGCTATTCCTAAAATAAAGGGTATTTTCATTAGTAACATCGTTAGCATGAATTCAACAAAAGCTCCTGTATTGGCTGGTATCGAGGGTGCATCGTTCGAAGGGATATGCTTAAAGAATGTTACTCTACTTGGCCTTGCCCCGACTGCAGCATGGCATTGTGAGTTTGTTTCGGGTTGCACCAGTGGCGTGTTTCCATTGCCATGTCCCCAGTTGCAGAACAATGGCTCCTCACCATGTTGCTCGTAGGCTCAAGGGTTTGGTGAGTTCCTGTGTGATTCTTTCAGCATATTGGAGTTTTAAGGTGAATCATTTCACAAAATTGAAAATTTGGCTTGGATTGCTCATCTGATTTTGCATCTCTTTTTGGTTTGGGAAAGATTTGAAGTTGGGGTGTCAAAAGCTTGCCAGGCTAGAGGGGCTGCTAGCTAGAATTCCACCCTGCAATTTTTTCGAAGATATGATCGATTGAGCACTTAGACTTGCTTCGGTGCACAGGTTTGTCTGGTGATAACTCAATGTAAAGGGGGTTTTTCTTTTAGATATTTCACCTTCGATTTTGCCGGTACTCTCAAAATTCATTACAAAATACTCAGGGAATCAGGGTTGAACATGGAATAGTTTCACTGAACCCATAGAAAGAAAACCAAACATCTATAGAGTCCTCATAGGCGGAGAAGATGTACAAAGAAGAACTCATAATTCATTTCATTAATGTAAAGTTACACTACAGTTTTGCATTGTTACTCTATTCACTTTTTGTTCTATATCTCGTTTGGGAATATTTTGTAGAAGCTGGGAACTGCACATGCCATGGGCATCTTATATCCATGAAAATAAGCATTCATCTGACCAAAATTATAAGCAAATTGTATCTAGAAACTGTTTAACTAGTTTCTAATTTCTACAGTAGTAATAGAAAACAGCAGTAATCTGTTTAGGATTACAGACTACGAACATTTTCTGGATATTTTCTGGTATATATCAGTTTGATGAAAATCACTCTCCAAAGGAATTTCTATCCCTTTTCTTATGACAAACAATTCAGATTTATTTTGTGGTGCTACTTTCAAATTTATTCTCTAATCATAGTCTCCTGAAATGGGGATATGGAGATAAGGAAATAGAACAGAAACCATAGCATGAAAAAGTAAAAAAAGAAGACAAGTTGCATATTGTAAGTCTCTTAGATGGGAACATTAGATACATGATGTTGAGGTAGAGAAGATGGTTTTAGTGAAAAAAATTACATATTGATCACTTCACCATTTCCAGAAGACATTGGAACCACACTTGTATTTGTCCTTTCCTTCACATTCCAAGGCCAAATCTTCAGAGATGAAGGGTACTTTCTGCATCCACAAAAAACCAACAAAACACAACAAGTTTTACACACAAATATCATGAAAGCATCAAGGGAAAATTGAAAAAAAAAGTGAAAAATGAACCTTTTGCTTTGCAAGATCCTGGCAACCAGTGAAGTTCTCAGGGAACTTGCAGGTGCCAAATTGAACTGTGTATGCCCTGGCAAAGTTTGCTCCACTTGTGGCCAATCTCTTCTTGTCATTCAACTCCTGCACAAATATTGACAACAAACAAACACCCATTATTGATCACCAACTTCAACAAATTTAACTATGATTCTCTTCTATCTCACACAAAAAAAAAAAAAAAAAAACCTTGTTAGCTTTGCTCTTCTCAAGGTACTCATCAATGACTCCAGCATTTGCAGAAGAAGCAGCAGCCGTGGTGAAAAGGGTAGCTGCCAAATAAAGCATAGCAGCTCTTCTTCCTTCAACAGCACCTGATTCCTTGGGAACTTTGGCTTGTTGGGCTCTGATCACAGGCAACTTGTATCCACCAGACACACCTGGGGAAGCAACTGAAGGAACTGAAGCAAGTTTGGCATTAAGCTCAGATGATCCAGTTCCTGAGATAGCATAGTTGCATGCCAAAACACTGGAGTTCATGGCTGCCATTTTCCTGCAAAATGGGGTTCTTTCTTGTTTACTTACTACTAATAATGAATTATGGAGCTGAAATGAATTGGCCTTTCTTTTTCCCCTTTGAGAATCCTGTTTTTTGGGTATAATAGATTTTGTGATTGAGGATATTTGATGAGTGATGTGGCAGAAAGAGATGATGAATTGGATAAAATATTGTGGTTGGAGTGTGGATAAGGTGAGATTGCCTCACTTCCTATTGGCAAACTTTGCTCTTCCATGTTATTTTTGGTGCCAACTCAAGTTGTGTGGCAACCTTCAATTTTGGACCCACTTTGGAATCTAAAATTTGTGCTTGGTATCTCTCTGCAGCCTGCCCTCACCTGAATTGGAGTCAGCCTGAGCCAGATTACTACTAGTCTACTAATATTTTATTAGTTCATCTAGTCTAAGCTTGGAAATTTGAATGAACGAACAGGCCCAAAGAAATCTGGATCAGTCCTTAAGAAAACTCCTGTCTGTAGCCCAATCAAGCTTGACAAATAAAGCCCAATATTGAGGCAAAACTTAAACTCGAAAACCCATGGGCCATGGCCCAATCCTGAAAAGGAAAGGGAATATATATAACATGTAAAGCTAATTTATTGGCTAATTGTTCAAATCGGTCCCTAAGTTGGTCAATTAAGTCCATAAAGTTGCAAAATTGGTTCAAATCAGTCCTTGGCGTCAATTGACACTAAAATTTTAGGTTGATAAACCCAAAAACGTTAGGGACTTAAATTGACTATAGGAACTGATTTGAACTAATTTTGTAACGTTAGGGCCTAGAGACTTAATTAACCAAATTAGAACGTTAGGCCCTTATTTGAGCATTTTCATAAACGTTAGGGACCAATTTGAGATATTAGCCAATTTATTTACTTACATAAAGCTTAATACTAAATAACAAAAAAGAAAGATTAATTTTCAAGGATTTGGCTCCTTTTCAGTCCAAACCAAATCCAACAATCAGAAACAAGAAGTGCTTTTAGTCTATAATTTGTGCACTCCACCTAATTACTGCTTCTTCTTCCTTCCCTATCGTCAATTTTCTTCTTTCGGCAATGCTTCTAGCCTTTTACCTCTATTTAGCTTTTCCTTATTTTTTTGGATGGTTAATCAAATATACTTGTGGTGCCATCTCCTCCCAAATTTCTGTTCATTTTCTTTCACTTGGTTTTCAAATCATTCTATTTGCCGTAATTCCTGCTTCTTAGCTTTTGCAATGAACCATTTAAGACTTTCCAACAACCCAGATTACGAGTAGCCTGAAGCTTCTAGCCCATAAATAATCTCCATTGTTTGGTTTTTGCTTAATTTGGTTAGATTTTTAAAGCAAATTAAAGAACATCGTTGGGTTTGTTTTGTTGACTCAGATTTGCTTTTTAAGTTTCTTTTTTCTGCAATTTTGCTTCTTCAGATTTCTAGGCTTCTAACGGTATTAGATTTTAAAATCACCCAATAATTCTTAAAACCCCTAACCAAACGAATTGTTAGTTTGACACCTTCCTTTTACGACATGAGAATTTCCGATGAAGAACCAAAAGTCAGAGACAGAGAAGAAAAGAACAAAAAATTGTATACGATGAAGAATGATAAATGTAAAAGTGCAACGTACATTCGTAACCGCTCGATTCTCAAATATACACATGTCATAATTTGATGATAGACTGGACTCTCCAGTCCAAATAATGGATTGGAGAGGAGTCGAATCCAATTTTCAAAGATGAATGAAAAATGAAAAAGTTATCGGGTGATTTATCTTTTTATTTTCTCTTTTATCGATTTTCTTATGAATAATATATGTTGTTGTACATGTGAGTGTAAGGTGTGGAAACAATTTATTGGAAATCAATGTAGTGAAGATTGTGGAAACACTATTGGTATAGAGCAGGCAGTACAAATTGCCATAAAATTAAATTATTTCTTGGATTATTAATTTTAAGGCATTTAAAGTTTATGTACCATATTTTATAAAGTTAAATACTTGAAATTGAACAATGCTTTCTGATGTGCATGCATCTATGTTCAGATTAAGTTGGCTTACTTCCGAATGAAAGAGCTCAAGGATTTTTATACCCAGCTTGGTATTTCAAAGCAAGGGAAGAAACAAGTGAGCTCTTAAATCCATTTTAAGTTGCACTTCCCCATTTCGTAGTACAACCAGCTTTCTTCTTCAGGGTTTAGGGTTTTAGGGTTGAAGGTAAAATTTGACTAAATTCTACTATTCATCACTCTAAGCATATATGATATATGTATGGAGTTTCAAAGAAGACTGTTGTTCTTGATGACACATTACTAGAGCAGGTATATATCTTTAATATGCACAAAAGAGGAAACAAAACCATTATTAACCTGCCTTGCTACATTTGTTCTTCATTTTTGTTCTGTTTTCTTTGCCTTCCCTGATAAATTGTTTTATGTAATAAAGAGATCAAAATGTGTCTTCTGCCCCTGCTTCTGATTCCTCTCTGTTTTATTAAATTAATAGAGTTTAATACACAACATCATCACATCAGATTGTTCAATGATGACAATTTGTCAGTTCATGCTTTTGTGATTGTTTGATGAATATACATATTTATACAAATTTATCACGTGTTTCTCTAAAGTAGCAAAAAAAATCATGTGTTTCTCTAAAGATTTCTCATTTCATGTTTGTTTTTTATTGCTGAAGAATCGTGTAGACCACTGTCAGAAAGATGGACAACAGTAAAGATTGTTAATTAATTTGTTAAAAATTACACTGGGCACAAATGCTTCTTAGTTTGCATTGGTGTCAATTCATTTCCTTGAATCTTTTCACTGCAGAATAAATAACAACTCCATATTCCATGTATAATGTCAGTGAGCTTATGGAGCCTTACCTTAAGGTATCGAAGTTGAGCTACTGAAGTTGCCTTTTGTTAATCATTTGGAGATAACTCTTATTTATAAGGTAATCCATTTCTTCCTTCTTCTACAAAAGCCATGTAGTTGTTGTACTTGATCATGAAAGGAAATCAACATATGTTATCAAATGTAGTTGCTGTACTTGATCATGAAAGGAAATCAACATATGTTACCAGAAAGGAGGGACTATCTGATGTAAGTAAGCTCAGGTGCTTTCAGATGTTTAACATGGCAAGTGATTTCACTTATATATTTATCCTTTTTGTATATGTTTATTTTATGTTGCATACAATGGTATGGATATATGGATTTTCCTAGGATCTCAATGGCAACAAATTTCAGTTGCTTGATATACATTTTTATCAATATTTGACTTTTCCAGTGTGTGTTTTTGTACCTATACTTTCCATAGATGTAGTCTATATATCCAGTATTCATAGAAGTTTGCACTGAAAACTTTATCTAAGATAGACTTTTTCTATATGCATCTTTATCCACTTAGGCTTTAGCTTAAACACAAGTCATTTTACTGCTTTTGATAAAGATTGGCTTTATTTTAGGCTCTTCAGCAGTGGATGA
Organism: Corchorus capsularis; assembly: GCA_001974805.1. Classification (NCBI taxonomy): domain Eukaryota; kingdom Viridiplantae; phylum Streptophyta; class Magnoliopsida; order Malvales; family Malvaceae; genus Corchorus; species Corchorus capsularis. Next base: position 46,595 of record AWWV01014410.1, read on the forward strand.
AATAATTTTCTTTTTCTTTTAGCAATTTAGATTTCGGCAGTTCAACTGATCCTTATCATAATCATTTCTCTTTTGCAGCACAGATAGATATGTATTTTATGATGATGATGACGTTAGTGACATGGAGGCAAACTTTGATGAGATTATGCAAAGAGGAAACAAGAAGGTTAGGAATCTCACTCATTGAACTCTTAAAAAGATATAGACGTTTGAAAGGCCTTTTGATATCGTATTAATTCCCCCATTTATATTTGCAGTGTTTTTAAGTTCATTTAAGAGGACGTAGGAGAAAATTTTTAGAATATGGAACACACCTGAAGCCGAACATATTGTAGAATTTGTTGGGACATGAGGAAAAAAAACTATGTTCTAACTGCTTGCACACTCTTTCTAGATGCTAATACAGTGAAATGCTAAATCTTTGTGCAGTCTTTTTGTGTTTCGACTTTGCAACTCTTTTGGGACAGTTAACATCTGTTTATGATTGTAAAGAATATGTTCAAGTAGCTCGATCTTACATGACATGATTGCCTGAAGCAAAACAGACCAAAATTTGGTTGGATTTAAGGCCTGCTTGATGCATATTTATTAAATTGAATATTCTATTTAGTTCAATACTAATTCCCTCAAGCAACTTGAAAAATACTAATAATAAATCAAGATCTGTTGTCCAAATAACAATAGCTTACTTTTAAGCTTCCTCGATTGCTCGTTAGTGATAAAAAAAATGCTTGCAATAGAAAATTTACTTCCCTTATAATAAACAAACTATGAATTTTAATATAAATGTTCAAGTTCTCATTTCCTGTTAATATGAATTAATATTAAAAAAAACTTAGTTCTCATTTCCTTTTAAACATTTAGGCAATGCGCGGCGTAGCGCGCGACGGGTTGAACCTTGTAAGATTTAAAAAGAGAGAGGTAAAAAGAGAGAGGGGAAAGACATGTAATTTTAGGTATACTCATTTGTTTTTTTATTGTTTTTTAGGTAATTTTTTATTGTATTTATTTTATAGTTTATTACACAATTATGAGATTCTATGGTATAGACAAGAGTTCAGCCACGAATAAAAGACATGATTTTAATACAATAAATATGTTTTGTTTCTTAAATTTGATGAAAATATCTTCAATATTCCTTAATCAAAACTAAACTAAGTTTACAAATAAAAAATTACACATTCACTAATGCACTGCACGAAACTTGCACGTAGTTAGTATAATTCAAACTAAACCAAGTCATTGTAGCTTTGGACCAATGGCAGATATGAATATTATTATATTAAACCAAAAAGATATATATTGTTTCAACAAGTAATATAATTCATTCGTTTACTATCTACAACGCGATAACATTTTGGTGAGTCATAGCTATGATATTCACATAAGACATTAGTGCTGGAGTGAATATCATGTATAAGATGGCATTCAATGTTGGATGTAACTTAAGGATTCTAGTCATTAACCCGGTTAGTCACGGCTACTTTGCATTGATAAGTCATACCCCTAATTAATCTGGTTTTGTTGAAGACATGTATCAACTGAAACTTTATGTATTGAAGATTGTTGAACTTACTTTTAATGTGGTGAAGTCTACTTAGTGCTACTACCGACACTTTAGAAATGCATAATAGAGGATTTCACCAGGATAACATGTGAGATTTTGTGAATGGTAACATGATAGTAAGTAAAATACAGGGGCATGTTATCATTTAGGAAAATAACTAATGTAGATACATTTTGTTCTCTTTAATGAATTTATCTGAAATTGATACGTTATACACTTAAAAAAATGCATTAGTGAGCTGGGAAATGATTTATTTATAAGTAAATAAATAAAAGCCACTTACAAAGTGATTGATCAGGTTAAGTAATTTGTACTCACCTGAATATCAACGCCAACAAATAGGTGATTGCAGGAGAAATATTGGAAATTGCTGCCACGTATGGAAGCAATCCAAAACTTGTAGCAAAGAGGTTTTGACCTAGAGCTCCCCTGAGTTTCAAAAACAAATTAAATAATTAGTAACTTGTTTATAAATAAAAAGTTAAATAAAATATGTTAATGAAACATACCCAATAACTCCTGCCAGAAGAGCGAGTCCACCGATAGGCCATGTAAGAGGAGGTCTTTTATTCCGATAATTTAAAGAAATGAAAAATTGTACATTAGACTATAACAGATGACCATGCTCTTTTATATACATTAATAATTTGAACAATGAAAGCTTCTGAATGATCATAATGAATAAATATGTTTAAAGAAATAGAAGTTTAGTTTCTAGGAATTATACCTGTCACCTATGACTGCAAATGGAAGTATAAATACAGAAACTGTGATGTACCGATAGACAACTAAAATCTTTAAGCTGCATCCAACATTGAATGAGATACATGATATTCACTCCAACACTAATGGCTTGAGTGAATATCATAGCTATGGCCCACTGAAAATATGCCATCACTCTGCGGATAGGAAAAGAATGAGTTTCTACATAGGCTTAATAGTTGCAGTAATTTATTAATAGACATTGGAGCATCATGCAACCCTAACGGAAAACAGAAACTGGCAGAAAAAAAAAGAAATTGATACGTTATACATTTTAGAAATGCATTAGTGAGCTCCCTTAAGTTTCAAAAACAAATTAAATAATTAGTAACTTGTTTATAAATAAAAAGTTAAATAAATATGTTAATGGAACATACCTAAGAACTCTTGCTAGAAGAGCGAGTCCACCGATAGGCCATGTAAGAGGAGGTCTGTTATTATATTTAAGAAAATAAAAAATTGTACATTAGACTATAACAGATGGCCATGCTCTTTTATACATCAATAATTTGAACAACAGAAGCTTTTGAATGATTGTAAGGCATAAATATGTTTAAAGAAATAGAATTTTAGTTTCTAGGAATTATACCCGTCAATTCTGACTGCAAATGGAAGTATAAATACAGATGTTGTGATGAACCGGTAGACAACTAAAACTCGTAAGCTGCATCCAGCATTGAATGCCATCTTATACATGATATTCACCCTAGCATTAATGGCTTGGGTGAATATCATAGCTATGGCCCACCAAAAAAATGTCATCATTCTGTGGATAAGAAAAGAATGAGTTTATTAGTAGACATAGGAGCATCATAGGCTTAATAGTCTATAATGAATCTGATTAAATTATGGGTGTTTATTATTAAAACTAAACTAAATTTACAAATAAACAAAAATTGCACATGCACTGTACGAAACTTGCACGTAGTTAGTATAATTCGAACTAAACCAAGTCGTTGCAGCTTTGGACTAATGGAAGATGTGAATATTATTATATTAAACCAAAAAAATATATTATTTCAACAAGTAATATAACTCATTCGTTTACTATCTACAACGGGATAACATTTTGGTGAGTCATAGCTATGATATTCAAACAAGACATTAATGCTGGAGTGAATATCATGTATAAGATGACATTCAAGGTTGGATGCATCTTAAGGATTCTAGTCGTTAACTCGGTTAGTCACGGCTACTTTGCATTGATAAGTCCTACCCCCAATTAATCTGGTCTTGTTGAAGACATGTATCCACTGAAACTTTATGTATTGAAGATTGTTGAACTTACTTTTAATGTGGTGAAGTCTACTTAGTGCTACTACCGACACTTTAGAAATGCATAATAGAGGATTTCACCAGGATAATATGTGAGATTTTGTGAATGGTAACATGATAGTAAGTAAAATACAAAGGCTTAATAGTTTCTAATGAGTTTGATTAAATAGTTTCCAATGAATTTGATTAAATTATGGGTGTTTATTATTATGGCTTTTGTCTTTTGCTGTGTCTGCTTTTGCGTTATGTGTTTTTCTGTGTTGCTAGCTCTGCGTTCTGCCTCTTTAGTTTGATACTCCCTACCATTTTGTTGTCTTCTGTTTTGTATGGCGACCTTTTCTGTGTTATGATAGCTTAGGCTGGCTATTAACTTTTCTGCATTAGCCTGGTTCAAGTGTGTTTTGTGTGTTCTTTTTTTTTCTCCAAAAGAGGGATAGTTTGCAATTACATGGCTCAATGACAAGGAGAAAGAGGCTTGAAACTCTTTTTTATTCTCCTGATAGAGCTTGTAAAACACCGCAAACTCTTAAGCCTAACCAACCCATTCAAGGATATGAGCTGAATGTTTTGAGGGATATCTCTGATCAATCTTCACTTCCTTTATTCACAAATTATGGCCATGGTTTCATTGGACAATCAACTGTTGAACAACCTCATCTTTTTCAAGGGTTTGAACAAAGATTTTGGTCACCTGGTGTCTATTCATATTTGAGATTATATTTCAATTAATTGTTATTCCTTTTGCACTCACATATACAATTGAATTCCAAAAAAGGTTCATTGTATATTAAGTTTACTATGTGACCTCACTGCGGTCTTTATTTGAGCATTTTCGATAACACTAGGCCTTTATTTGGCCAAATTAAAAGATCATGCCCTTATTTGAGCATTTTGACAAACGTTAGGCAATTAGCCCAAGATTTAATAGAGCAAAGTTGAGATTTTACTTACTTTAGAGTTTGAGTTGGAGCATTCACGAAAGGAAGGTGCTGGTGCCCAAGAAACTAAACCACAATTTGTTTCTTATTGACTGATCCCGCAGCTGCAGCGGCAAAACCATGATTATGAACTAGGATTCGGTTGGTGGGTCTTTGAGAGAGGCTTGTATTTAACTGAAGGATGAAGAAGAAGACAAATTTAACTAGAAAAAGAAAGAAGAAATAAAAGGGAGGGGAAGAAATAAAAAAATAAAATACAAGGGTTTCTTTTTTCAGAATTCAGACCAACTCAAACTATCTCCGGCCAAAAAAAAAAAGAAAAACTCAAAACTACGTCGTTTTGAAAAATCAGAAATGAGAAGTATCACGCATCTAAGGCAATTAGAGTGATCTGACATACTAGTATCACAAACTAGACCAAGATTGACTCACTACAAAGATGCGTCAGTTTGCAAACATCCCTTTTGCTCTTAGCATAACTCAACGTCTATAGCAATTGCACTTTTCCTAACTAAGAAATAATGCACTGTAATACTCATTGTCAAGAAATTATGCACTGTAACGTGAAATGTCATTGCGAAAAGATAACAGACGTTGTTTAAAGTTAAACACAACGACTTAAAGTGGTTGTTGCTAAAAAATTCTTTTTGTTACGCCATTTTATTGTTGCTAAAAGAATTATATTTTACCACAACTCAATATTGTTACGTAAAAATATTTTAGCAACGTCATTTTATTATTTCTAAAAGAATTATATTTTACGCAACAACTCAATATTCCTGTGTAAAAATATAACAACAATATATATTCATTGCTAAAAGAATTATCTTTTACGCAACGACTTTTTAGTCATTACATATATTTTGACAACGACATTTTGTCGGTGTTAAAAGAATTATCTTTTACACGACTTTTTAGTCGTTACATATATATTTTGACAGCGACATTTTATCATTGTTAAAAGAATTATTTTTTACGCAACGACTTTTTAATTATTACATATGTATTTTGGCAGCGATATTCTGTCATTGTTAAAAGAATTATCTTTTACGAAACGACATTAAGTCATTGTGTAAAGATTTTGAGGACGAAATATATCAGTTGCTGAAAAACTTACGTAACAATATTATTTAGTTGCAAAAACTTTTAAACAACATTTACTTGGTTGTGTAATGCTTTTTACAACATCTTGTTGGTTGTGAATTACATTTGAAAACGAGTAAATATCGTTGTTAAAACATTTGCGTAACAATATCATTCTGGCGGCAAAAACCTTTACGAAAGGAAGGTGCCGGTGCCCAAGAAGCTAAACCACAATTGGCTTCTTATTGACTAATCCCGCAGCTGCAGCGGCAAAACCACGGTTATGAACAAGGATTCGGTTGGTGGGTCGTTGAAAAAGGCTTGTTTTTAGCTAAAGGATGAAGAAGAAGATAGATTTAATTGGAAAAAGAAAGAAGAAAGAAAGGGGAGGGGAATAAATAAAACAAAAAAAAAAAGAAATATAAGGGTTTCTTTTTGTCAGAATTCAGATTAACTTAATAAGTATTTATCCATATATTAAGAGACATATCCTTAGGCTTAATTAAAGAAAATACATTGGCCATGATATAATGGCATGGAAGTTAAACGAAAATTGCACAAGTGTTGCACTCTTACGAAACTTGCACTATGCTAACTTGAACTAAACCAAGTTGTTGGAGCCTTGGACTGCTGGCAGAGGCATTTTTTCCTTTGTTTCCAACCTTTTTATGCTCTCTCGCTTCTCTAGTCCATTTCATCTAGACAACTTTCACACCATATTCTTAGGTATAGCCTTCTACATTATGAGTCTAAACATGTAAGTTTTGCACTTGAGTTTAAGTATATTGCACTAAGATATCCATATTGATTATTACTTTAATACTTTCTCAAAATAATTTAATCAATTATTTACTTCAACTAGATGAGGATGATTGTCACCCACATATATCCATTTTACTCTTCCATGCTGCTAATGTGTAGTAGCAACACCGTGTCGTTTACTACACATGCCATGATCTTAGAGAGGGACTGGTATGCTTGGCGACTACAATCAGATGTCAGACTTGTCACCGTTATTTACTCGATACATATTCATTCGTATATTAAGATATATATATATATATCCTTCACCTTAATTAAAGAAAATACATTGGCTACGATAACATGAGAAGGTTATGAAGGAAAACATAGTAGGAAAAGGAATTTTTAACATTCAAATTTACATGAATTTTAAACTAAAGGTAATTCTTTAATATTATAGTCATACATATTATTTAATAAAATGAAACAGGACATCTTTGCATCTGGAGTGTCGATAGTACTAGCTACATGATGTGCAAGATAGTAAAGACCAATTTTCATTTCTGTCTTTTCACCTTTTTCCCTCATAAAATGAAACAGGGCATCTTTGCATCTGGAGTGTCGATAGTACTAGCTACATGATGTGCAAGATAGTAAGGACCAAATTTCATTTATGTCCTTTCACCTTTTTCCCTCATATTTACAACAGTCATGAGCCCTCTTTTGCTTCGCGAGGAGATTCACGTAGGGAGGTACAATATATGAAATTTTCAACTCTTTTTTTTAGGTCAAATAACACATTTATCATATATTCCATTCATTTTGTTTCCATTTAATAAATATTTCTTTTACAGTATCATAGGTGGGCTGATTATAATCCTTGGAGTTTACATCACTATTTGGTGTAAGAAATCTAAGGCATGCCTAACAAGAGTTGCTGCTAATGTTGAGGTTGGACAGGGCCAAGCGAGAGTAATATTATATTGTATATATAATTTATATACTCGAGTATGAGATTTTATGGGTAAAGACAATTTTTCAGCCATGAATAAAAGACAAAAATTTAATACAACAAATATGTTCTTTTTCTTAAATTTGATGAAAATACTCAAAATATCCTTAATTATAATTAAACTAAGTTTTCAAATAAACAAAAATATCATAAAAGTTGTACGAAAATTGCACATACACTGCACGAAATTTGCACGCAATTATTATAACACGAACTAAACCAAGTCGTTCTAGCTTTGGACCAATGGTAGATGTGAATATTATTATATTAAACCAAAAAGATATATATTGTTTCAACAAGTAATATAACTCATTCTTTTACTATCTATACAACACAAGCCATAGTCATAATATTCACATAAGACATTAGTACTGGAGTGAATATCATGTATATAAGATGACATTAAATGTTGGATGCAGCTTAAGGATTCGTGTACCCAGTTCGTCATGGCTACTTTGTTCTTATACTTCCATTTGCAATTATTACATGAGACGGGAATGACGGGACTGTATGTAATGGGAAATTTCACTCTAGTGTATTACATTAGAACATTTGTTTATTTCAAAATAGAATTAGAGAGATGAGATTAAAATTAGTGTACGTACCCAATTTAAGATTGGTAGAGATTATATGTAAAATATGCTACTGTTGCGCCAAAAATCTCTTGAGAGAGTTTTCACGGAAAAAACTAATTGGCAGTGCGAGGTATGCCAGTCATTTTGCTGAAAATGACAAAGGTTTGTAGAAACATGATGGTGGTGTGTGTTGCAGTGAAAGATAGATCAGAGCGAGTGAATTGCGGGAACTGGATCAAAGTCACATCGAAGTCATTGATCCCATTTTAATTCTCAAAATAAAGTGTTTCAAAGGTTTAATCTATAAGAGAGGAGAGAGAAATAACAACTGAGTGCTATTCATATGAGAAAAACATGTAACAAATGTTTTAATGTCCGGATACAAGATTGAAAGAGAGGAAAAACTCGCGAAGAGTTGTTTTAATGTCCTGAGACGAGATTAAAAAAAAGAGAAATATTGATGAACGATTAAGAACTCAATGAACAATTGCAGGGTTGCTGCAGAGAGTTTTAATAAAAGGCGCGGAGCATGAGAGAAAACAAGCACATAACTTAGGTTTTTACACAGAGCAAGTGTGTAGCTATAGAAATGCGTTGAAAACTGGTGGAGGAGGTCCCTATTTATAGGGGGCGGCATGGGCTTGGTGGATGAAGCCGATGTCCTGCTCTCTGCTTAGTCAACAAGTACTTGCTTCAGTCCGACCCTGATGTCTTTCTTCACTTCCTTCTCCGACGACTTCAAGGAAATTTTCAAGAAATTGCCGAATGAACTTGATATGCCCTCCAACTCCATATACCATGTCAAATACCATGTAACTTTCGGAAATCCAGCTTAATTGGCGCATTTTGTCGTGACCCGGGCCTCCTTTCTGCTACGCGATGTCGCTGATCTGACAATGAAATAGCCAAAAGGAACCCGACTTCGACTATGAACCACCAAACCACGAAATTAAGCATAAATTAACCATTCTTAGCCCATGGTTTGATTAAAATAAAGGTCAACCAAGAAAATGGCTTAAATCGGGGTGGAAAGCCATATATCCTTAATTGAAAGACTTGCAAAAGTTACAAAAAATGGTCGGAAAAGGCAAGACACAAAATTGACTAGCCTTTAACCATAATATGACGTTACTAAGATGGTTTCATGCAAATGATGCCATGTCGTGCTTGAATTTGACCTTTTTCGAGCAGGTGTCCTTAATTGAAAACCACGGAAAAGTTATGAATGACCTCGGATTAAGTCCAAATTTCACCAACATGGTTCGATTATCCTAATATGACATTAGGAAAATTTATGGTTGAAATCGACATGTTATTCATAATGAAATTGGCTTCTCACCCTAAATTGTCCTTAATTGAAAATCGTGAAGAAGTTTTTCATACGGAGTCGGATTGAGGTGAAATTTTACCTAAATTTTTAACTGAAGTCAAGGATCATCATGGTATATTGATTTCTGGAATCGCACCACTCCTCCATGTCCAATTTCATCAATTGCGACATATTGTCCTTAATTGAACAATATGCAAAAGTTGATTTCTGATAGCCACTGAATACAGGGTATGGGCGGCTGGGACTTATTGTCATAGTGTAAAATGATGTTTGACATGCCACATATCTAAGTTAGACATGGCATCTCATGTTTCTTCATTTAATTAGGAATCTCTTATGAAGCAAGTCCATCTATGGCCATGGCGTTCTCAGTTTAATCCAAAACTTCTTCCGAGCTGCTGCCAGAAACTGAAAAGTTCTTTTGGCTCATTAGCTGACACATCAGCCTCATCATCCATGGTAGCAATACTATAAGTCTTACCTACGGAAGTGGCAACCTTGCCTACGGCAGGAAGCTTGTCGACACGAGCCACTTTAATTACAACAAAACATCATACTGCCACGAAATTCAAAATTGGAAGAGATGGAAGCAATCCAACACTAATATCAAAAGGGTAGAAAAGTGCTTATCTTGCGGAAGCTGAAAGTGCAGCAGATCCCGCGGAGCCCCTACCTGATTGAGAAGCCATCTTCCTGCCATAAAGATGCAGTCGTTGCAACTTTGACCCATGATCAATTTGAGATTCAAGCTCCTGCTGCAACAAGGAGCTCTCATTCAAAGGGGGCTAAATGTTAGGGGTCAAAATTGGGATGATCCAAAGCCCACAAAAACCCACCAAGCATACTCAAGGTTTGGTCATCTATCCCCTCAAATTTATATCTCTTATATCCCTAAGGGCATTTCTCTCTCCCCAAAGTCCCCAAACACATATAACACAAGGGCAATTCTCCTTCTAAAGTCCTCAAACACATATAACACAGATGCATCTATACTAAAGTCCCTAAACACATGCAACACAAGGGCAATTTTCTCTACATGGCAAAGATCCATAACACATATAACACGTTGGGCCTTGCCATCTATTTCTTTATTTACACAAAGCAAAAGCCCATATCATATACACACATAACGTTGGGTCTTGCCTCCACAAAGTCCACTTTTCGGCCCAAAAGGCCCAATACTTGGGGCCTTGCCAACTAATCACACAACCAAGAGCATGAAGACAAAAGACACAAAGTTCAATCTCCTGCTGCTCCATGTCAGACTTTCCTGCTGAGGAAAACATCTAAGGGAAGTATTATGCTTAATTCAGATTTCACCATATTTATCTATTTATGGCAGGAGATTAGTGCTAATTAATCTTCATTGCAGGACTAATCGTGGACCAAGCCCACGACGGGAACAAATTGGGAGATGTGGCTTGGCGGTAAAAGAGGAAGGAATCTTCCTTGATTACCATTCTTGGGGAGAGCAGCTATGCTTGGGGGCTGATCTTTAATACAAAAAGGGTAATCAAGGGCTGCAGAAAGTGGGATCTAAAAGGCTAATTAGACTTTGGGGGAATCTTGCTCTTGAAAAGAGAAACGAGGTGCGATAGTGATGTTTGCTTGAAGGCAAGCGGAACTAATTTCAAAATAAGGAAAGGGCCATTGTTATCACCCTCAAATTGGAAGGTTCTCCCTGCATGGAGAAAAGTTTCCCACTCCTCTGATTTGATTCCAAGTCAGAAAGAAATCCAAGCCGATGAATTGATGGGCAAAGATTTTCCGACCGGGCAACAAAAAGGCTATAAAAGGGGACCTCCAGCAGCAAAAATGGCATCAGTTTTCATATACCAAAGATCAATCTTCACATGTCTCAACCCTAAGCAGCATACTCTCAAGAATCATCATCCAACACAGTCATTATCAAGCTTCAAAACACAACAAGAAGATTGATCTCGTTTCTCCTCAAATCGGTGTTCTTCCCCACCGTCATTAGCATATTTTCGATCCCAATGTTCTCACTAGATTCCTTCTTCTTTCTCCCAAATCTCACACCCAATCTTTTTCCCACAGTCCTGAATTAATAAAGAAGCTTTTCGATCCATTTTATTGCAAAGAAATACATTTCTGGGATTTTGTTCATCTTTTTCATCTTCCTCGATTGCTCCTCTGTTATAGCTTGTTTTCCTGCGGCAGGAAGTATACTTTGGGCAGTTGTCAACGTTTTCTCTTTAATCTTGGTCTTAATCCCATTTTATAACCCGATATCTCTTCTGGGATATTTTGGGCTGGGCTCGAACCCAATAAAGAGCCGACCCAGGCCTTCCCATCACACAAAAAGGCTCCCACATTTTCTGGCGGCTCCGCTGGGGACCCTTCAATCGGTCTTCACGTAATTAAAAATGGCGAGACCAAGAGTTGTCCGACAGAACAACCAGAATCCTCCCGCTGACATTGGAGACATACATGAGGAGAAGGAAGAGTCCTCAAACCAGCAGCAAGAGAACTCAGCTGCACATGAACAAGACTAAACAAATCCTGCTGAGATTTTGGTGGACTTGGCACAAGGAATCCATCAAAGCCAACTCGAGCTGCTTGAAACCATTCGAGAAACAACGCCTCTCACCTCTAGTAGAGGCTAATCCCAAGATGGCAGCAGGTGACCTATCCCACTTAGTGAGGACGATGTTCCTCCAAAGAACACCACCGAAACGCAGCACCAAAAATAAGCCTCTTTAAGGCTATGCGACTCTCTTCGATCTCACTACCCTGCTGGAGAGAGAGAGAGAAAAAGGACAACACCATCATGTTCATCCTTCCGCTTCATCAAGGATCCTCCATACTTGAAGTGTTTGGTGGACAGACCTTACCCACCAAATTATGAAGCTTCCACCTTTCCACAATATCATGGCAGGAAAGGCAACGCCGTCAAGCATGTCAGCAAAGTTTCTTGATGCCATGAGCCCTCACATTATCAACCCGGAGCTTTGTCATAGAGAGTTTTCCAAATCTCTCACTGGTTGTGCCTACACTTGGCACTCCACTTTGGTTCCCAGACCCATCCACACATGGGAAGAGTTTTGCCGGAAGCACTTTCCACACGAAGAAAGAGTCACTTTGCTTCAACTTCAAAACACTACTCAGAGGCCCTCCTAAGGTCTCATTGGCTTCGTGAGATCTCTCCACCGATTGCTCTAATGAGAGTCTCGAAGACATGTTGGTCGAGATATGCATCTACAACATGCTGGCAGAATTCCAGGGTGTCCTAGAGAACTTGGGCATAAATCAGTTTGCAAGACTACTTGATGCGGCGAGAAGGACAACCCAGTCAGTCAAATTGCCAAATTCACGATCCTGCAGAAGTGAGAAGCCGCATGGGCGCCAGACCCTAGTTGCGGCAGGAAATCCTAAAAGCAAAAATGGTCAAAAAAAATCTTAAAGAAAAAGCTCCGCCACTCCAACTTCCTGCTGTAAAAGTCGACGCTCTTTTCAAGCAATGGGTTTCCTGCTGTAGAAGTCGACGCACTTCTCAATCAATGGGTGCAGAAAGCATCTTACGGTAGAATCTGGTGCACAAAGAGTCCAAACCCATGACGACCCTCTATCATGTCGTCAAGCGTGACCCACAGCGGTGTCAATATCTTGGATGAGGCACCTAAAGCCTATTTCTCAACAAATCACTCAATCATGCCTCTAATCAACTACAAGTCAAGAGAATGGTGGATACTATTCCGCAAATCAACAACAAAGATCGCTCTATTTCAACACACTTGCTGCAAGAGAATCTCACTTGGCATCTATCACAGCCAAGTTTCAAAAGCCCTAAGGGAACGATGTCACATCTCCCAACTGAGAGGCTTAGTCACATGACGGAAGCTATTATCAAATTCTATCTAACGCAATTCCTGCTGAAGCACGAAGCACCCACTGCAGAGAAGAACATCTACTGCAGGGTGAGAAAGATAAAGTTCAATTCCTCGAAAGTCGAAGCTCACATCCCATATGGCAGCCCTCATCGCAATCTTCAAATGGATGTTTCACACATCATTGAGCAAACTACTGAAACCTTAAATTGCACCAGCACTCTTTACAATTGAAGGAAAACAAAATTTCCTTATCTCATCCTGCTGCAAGTCAAGCAACATCCCTGTCGCAGAAAAGCCAGTCAAACACCATTCTCACTACTACCTCCTGGGATGTCAACTCGTCACACTGCATTCCGGCGACACACCAAATACACTCAAGGTTCGACCACTTTACTTATTTCTCGTACATACATTTTCTTGGCCCAACTAATACACACATATTGGATACATGGGCCCACATATACATACAAAAATCTAATATTCTCTATCAAAAGTCCTCAAACACCAGGGCATTCATAAGTCCCTAAACACAGTGGCACCTCTATCAAAAAGTCCTCAAACACCAGGGCATTCATAAGTCCCTAAACACAGAGGCACCTCTATCAAAAAGTCCTCAAACACCAGGGCATTCATAAGTCCCTAAACACAGAGGCATTTCTATCAAAAAGTCCTCAAACACATGGGCATTCATAAGTCCCTAAACACAGAGGCACCTCTATCAAAAAGTCCTCAACACCAGGGCATTCATAAGTCCCTAAACACAGAGGCACCTCTATAAAAAGTCCTCAAACACAAGGGCATTCATAAGTCCCTAAACACAGAGGCATCTACACTAAAAAGTCCTCAAACACAAGGGCATTCATAAGTCCCTAAACACCGAGGCATCTATACTAAAAAGTCCTCAAACACAAGGGCATTCATAAGTCCCTAAACACAGAGGCATCTATATCAAAGTCCCTAAGCACATGGGCAATCTCTCAAAGGTGATAAAACCCAAGCATAATGATATCCAAAGGCACGAAACGTTAGGGCCTTGTCACCTCACCAACCAGCCAAAAGGCATGGAAACAAAAGAGCACAAAATCTTAGTCTTCTACTGCAGTATGGCAGAATTTCCCACTGCGTTGAAAGCATCCTGCTGAACTATGCAAGCTCACAAGCAGCAAACAAAGCATCTACATACATTTGTTTCTAAGACCAGCCCTCATGGTCTCCATGCAACAACAAGTTTCACTATTCCACCTTCAGTCTATAGCGAGAATGATGATCTCCTTGCGGCAGGAAAGCAAAGTCCTACATTATGAGAAGATGCAAATCCAGCGGTACTCTTTCACAAATGAGTCTCATTTTTCTTCATCAATAAACACACATTCTCAAAGTTTTCTATTTGGAGAATTCAATACTTGGAAACTCGCATACGACACCATCATTCTTGAAGAAATTCTCAAGCTCGCCAACAGCGATGGGAAACGAAAATTTGCCATGCTTTCACCTCATTTTCCTTGATCCGTCCACGACATGCAAAGTCACATAAAGAGGTGTTTCAATCAAGATTCCATTGAGCAGCAAAACCCATGGCAAGAACAAAAAATCCAAACTACTTAGCCTTGCGGCAATGAAAGGGATACATGATACTTATCCCTGCGACAGTCCTCTCTTTGCGGCAGCGGAAACTTACTTATGCATTTCTGAAGATTAAAGCTCCTTCCTCATTCAACACTTGGGGGCTATGTCAATACAACATATTTCATCAGCTTCAGCACTTGGGGGCTGCAGAAACCCCTTCATCATTCAACAGTTGGGTACTCCAGCAACTCATTCTTCATTCAATACTTGGGGGCTTCAACAACGAAAATTTCATAAATCAAAGAAGCCCAATCACAGCTGCAATTTCTCTAGATGGTCTAAAGCTGCAACAATCTGTAATTACTCCAGTCACAATCTTGAAGATCATCCACCAAGCTAAGCGATGGTCCTTCAACATCTCCGCCACATAACCCACTATTTGGGTAACGGATTTCTCTAGATGGTCTAAAGCTGCAACAATCTGTAATTACTCCAGTCACAATCTTGACGATCATCCACCAAGCTAAGCGATGGTCCTTCAACATCTCCGCCACATAACCCACTATTTGGGTAACGGATTTCATCATTTCCAAGTGATCACAACGAGATTCAACATCAAGTTCCACTTCTTCCATAGGAGGAATTCCAACATCAGAATTCCTGCCATGACAAATCAGTCAATTTATACATCGCTATCTTCTCATTACTTGGCGACCATGGCGTGGCAACCACATTCATCACAACTCATCACATGGTCCTCTTCTTCATTGCGATTGTAGCCGAGGCAGTTCCCACATTGGAAGTCCTTCGCACAATCCTTACATGATAATCTTCCATATTGCGGTTGTAGCCGAGGCAGTTTCCACATGTGGCAGTCCTTCGCACAATCCTTACATGATAATCTTCCATATTGCGGTTGTAGCCGAGGCAGTTCTCACATTTGGCAGTCCTTCGCACAACCCTTATGCGATTATATTCATCATTGCGATTGTAGCCGAGGCAGTTCCCACATTTGCCAGTCCTTCGCACAACCCTTATGCGATTATATTCATCATTGTGATTGTAGGCGAGGCAGTTCCCACATTTGCCAGTCATTCGCACAATCCTTATGTGATTATCTTCTTCATTGCGATTGTAGCTGAGGCAGTTCCCACATTGGCAGTCCTTCGCACAATCCATGCTATTACCTTCCGGGATAATAACTTGTCACACATAGCATCCTAGTGGTACTTCACACACACAAACAGGAGTGGCTCTCCTGACTTTCGAACCAACGGTGAGACAGTTCCCACTTGGCAGATCTCCCTGGTTCTACTTCTAGTGTGATTGCGAGCTGTTTTCGGAAGAAGACCCTTCGGGAGGCAGGCTTCTTGTGCAATCCTTTTCACTTTTAATGGGTTAAATGCGGCGGTGTCGAGGCATTTTTCACAGCCCTCGCACAGCTCTTTACATCCGATTTGGCTCACACATACTAGAGCCATCTTACACACTCAATTGACATCAATACCAGACCTCGCCCATCTCGCTCCTCTGATGCACTCACATCAAATTAGTAACAAAGGGAGTCAACAATCTTTGTTCTTCCTCACATCTGTATCTGCCATAATCCAAGATGGAAAAACATCTTCAGCCATCAATGTCACACTAAGGCAGCACCAAGAGACTATTCCCAGAAAGTCTTCCACAACTATCATTATCTACTCCAAGTCATCAACAAAGAAGACGATTCAAGCAAGTCTTGCAATGTTCACTAAACATGAGCGGAAAGAAATCTTACCAACAACAATCACAGCAGGAAGACCTAGCTGCAAAAATCCTGCCACAACGGAAGGTTACCGCAGTAGAATGCTACCGTAGCAGAATGTCGCTGCATTGAAATATATAAAGCTGAGCAACAAAGCGCGGAGCAGACTATCACATTCGAAGCTCACTATCACAAAATAGAGGCCAATCTTACTGCGGAAAGTTACCGTAGGAAATGTTCATTCACAACAGAAGTAGCATCCACCAGTGCCACAATAAGGGATGTTTCTCATGGCAATCATCACAAGTCATGGGCATTGCAGCGCCAACAATTTCTCATGAAGGATATGCAGCAACCAACACAAGCTTATGGCAACATCAACATCAATACAAAGATTTGCGGCATTCATCAAAATGCTCATATGGCATTCACAACGCAATTCAAGCCATTGCAAACCATGATAGTCTACAAATTCATGGAAGCCATCAACACAAAAAAAATCTGACCATGAAGAGAAAGTCGATGTGTCATAGTTGCGGCAAAGACAGAAGCATGGCAGAAGTAGGGCTCTGGCACGATTTTTCATGGCATAGCTATAGCGCGGCAACAATAAGAATCCATGGTTTAAGCTATGGCACGGCAACAGCGCAGCCTTCTGATGTTGCTATAGCATATAATCCATCCACGGCAATTCATAAAGACAACCGCAGCAGTAGCAGTGTCCATGAAGTACTAATCCTTGTAATAGCCATGATAGCAAAAGTCTCAAGGCCAACTCAACAGAAGTCTCGAAAAGCAAAATCACAGTTATGGCCAACTCGACAAAGAGAGCTCATAAAGCTGCCACCAACGATGAAATTCACAATGCCGAAAATCCAAAATCAAAGGAGTTCATGGCAAATTCATGGTTCGGTTTACGGCAAACACGGGCAAGGAGCCATTACACTCATGCCAAGCATTCAACAATAAAACTCCTGCTTCAAATCCCGACAGTGAATTTCTTTTTTATCACCATGATAATTTCTTTCTGTTTTATACTTCACAATACGGCAGGAAAATACATAGTCTAAACAAGAAATTCTCATTCTTGCTGAAGCAATAAAAAGCCTATCCAAAATCTATACACAGTATTTACATATAAAATCCCAATGAAACCAAAAAAGACAATACCCATAGCCTATATACAAAGTCTAAACAGAAATTCTCACTCATTCACACAAAATCCAAGCAAAAAGCTTATCAAGCCCCAAAGGTCGAAAGCTGCGAACTTGTTCATAACATGGCAGAAGGCAATCAGCTCTTGAACCCAAGTTCAACACATCTTCAGCTTGGGCTTTCTCAACTTCCATGAAAGCAATGATCTCCTCTTGATGGGCTATCCACTGCTCACATTGCTTCAATTCCTCTTTAGTCTGGGCAAGCTTATCTTCGCATTCTCTGCTCCTCACAACCTCAGAAAAGATGAAAGCTCAACCACTAGCAAGTATTTCTGCCAAATTCTCCAAATGAGCAAAGAGCCGAGACACATCAAAATCTTGGCACGCAACATCATTGAAGAAATCTCACTAACGAAAAAAACAAATCTTCATTCGAAGAATTGATTGGAATGTAGCTCATGCCTTGAAGACTGTAGCATGCTAAGCCAAAATTCAAACTAGCTATGGCAGACTCGGCAAAGTCAGAAAATAATTCTTTTGCCTCTTCAACCCACGGCGCCAAGGAAGCATAAATGGTGTAGCGAGGTCTAACACTTGCACATGCCGTCACTTATGGCTGAGAATTCACTATGAGGCATGCCATCAGAAAGCTTTTCACCTGCCATTATTTGCGGCAGCTCTTCATCAAAAGTGAACTTGTTGGTTCTCTCCTGGTTTCCTGCCACAGCGACAAAGGGAATCACGACATCAATATCACCAACATCTCCTGCAGCAGCACCAATCATTCATCAAAGAAAATGGTTGAAGAATTGATCGAAAGATCAATTGAACCAACTCACCAGATGTGTAGCCAATGCTATTATGGATCACAGGCTCCATGGTGATGACTTCAATTATGGCAGAAGTCTCTTTTGCAACTTGCCTTGCAGCAGGAATCTCTTATGAAGCAAGCCCATCTATGGCCATGGCGTTCCCAGTTTAATCCAAAACTTCTTCCGAGATGCTGCCAGAAGCTGAAAAGTTCTTTTGGCTCATTAGCCGACACATCAGCCTCATCATCCATGGCAGCAATACTATCAGTCTTACCTACGGAAGTGGCAACCTTGTCTACGGCAGGAAGCTTGTCGACACGAGCCACTTTAATTACAACAAAGCATCATACTGCCACGACGAAATTCAAAATTGGAAGAGATGGAAGCAATCCAACACCAATATCAAAAGGGTAGAAAAGTGCTTGTCTTGCAGAAGCTGAAAGTGCAGCAGATCCCGCGGAGCCCCTACCTGATTGAGAAGCCATCTTCCTGCCATAAAGATGCACCCGTTGGGCAACTTTGACCCATGATCATTTTAAGATTCAAGCTCCTGCTGCAACAAGGAGCTCTCACTCAAAGGGGGCTAAATGTTAGGGGTCAAAATTGGGATGATCCAAAGCCCACAAAAACCCACCAAGCATACTCAAGGTTTGGTCATCTATCCCCTCAAATTTATATCTCTTATATCCCTAAGGGCATTTCTCTCTCCCCAAAGTCCCCAAACACATATAACACAGGGGCAATTCTCCTTCTAAAGTCCTCAAACACATATAACACAGAGGCATATATACTAAAGTCCCTAAACACATGCAACACAAGGGCAATTTTCTCTACATGGCAAAGGTCCATAACACATATAACACGTTGGGCCTTGCCATCTATTTCTTTATTTACACAAAGCAAAAACCCATATCATATACACACATAACGTTGGGTCTTGCCTCCACAAAGTCCACTTTTCGACCCAAAAGGCCCAATACTTGGGGCCTTGCCAACTAATCACACAACCAAGAGCATGAAGACAAAAGGCACAAAGTCCAATCTCCTGCTGCTCCATGTCAGATTTCTCCATATTTATCTATTTATGGCAGGAGATTAGTGCTAATTAATCTTCATTGCAGGACTAATCGTGGACCAAGCCCACGACGGGAACAAATTGGGAGATGTGGCTTGGCGGTAAAAGAGGAAGAAATCTTCCTTGATTACCATTCTTGGGGAGAGCAGCTATGCTTGGGGGCTGATCTTTAACACAAAAAGGGTAATCAAGGGCTGCAGGAAGTGGGATCTAAAAGGCTAATTAGACTTTGGGGGAATCTTGCTCTTGAGAAGAGAAACGAGGTGCGATAGTGATGTTTGCTTGAAGGCAAGCAGAACTAATTTCAAAATAAGGAAAGGGCCGTTGTTATCACCCTCAAATTGGAAGGTTCTCTCTGCCATGGAGAAAAGATGCCCACTCCTCTGATTTGATTCCAAGTCAGAAAGAAATCCAAGCCGATGAACTGATGGACAAAGATTTTCCGACCGGGCAACAAAAAGGCTATAAAAGGGGACCTCCAGCAGCAAAAATGGCATCAGTTTTCATATACCAAAGATCAATCTTCACATGTCTCAACCTTAAGCAGCATACTCTCAAGAATCATCATCCAACATAGTCATTATCAAGCTTCAAAACACAACAAGAAGATTGATCTCGTTTCTCCTCAAATCGGTGTTCTTCCCCATCGTCATTAGCATATTTTCGATCCCATTGTTCTCACTAGATTCCTTCTTCTTTCTCCCAAATCTCACACCCAATCTTTTTCCCACAGTCCTGAATTAATAAAGAAACTTTTCGATCCATTTTATTGCAAAGAAATACATTTCTGGGATTTTGTTCATCTTTTTCATCTTCCTCGATTGCTCCTCTGTTATAGCTTGTTTTCCTGCGGCAGGAAGTATTCTTTGGGCTCTGTCAACGTTTTCTCTTTAATCTTGGTCTTAATCCCATTTTATAACCCGATATCTCTTCTGGGATATTTTGGACTGGGCTCGAACCCAATAAAGAGCCGACCCAACCTTCCCATCACATAAAAAGCCCCCACATCATTTTAAAAAAACAATTTTCACTAAAGAGTATCAATTTGAGTAAAAATTGAATTTTAACTTAGAGGTAGAAATGAATTAATGTAATTATTAAATGTTAATTTGGTGAGGGTTTTCCCCTTGAAAAAAGATAATTTTACCTAAATATCAAACTCCTTACATTACGCTTATAGGCTTGAGTATTAATTTGATTAATTTTTGCTTCTTGTCGCTTATATAACTACATGTTCCATTTGAAAAATAATGCTAAACACTATAATGTTACAAGAAAGTAGCAAAAAAACAAGAATTAATGCTATAGGAAGGAAATATGAAAACGAACACATTTGCTTTTATTCCTCTTTTTATTTTTGGGTACATTTTATTCCCTCTTTTATTAATAAACAAGGAAGAGGTGAGAGATCTCTTGCTTGCCAAAAACAATTTAAATTTTTACAACTGAATTGCTAAATACCGTCCCATTTTTTACGATTTTTCCCTTTGCTTCATTTTCTAATCTTGAAACTATCACGAACGTAAAATAGCGTTAACATGTTGTATTTTGATGACTATTTAAGAAAAATGAACGATAACGTGCCGTATTTTGATGACGATTTCAGAAAAATGCAATTTTTGACGAAATTTAGGACTGATGACCCGTGCCGCCCCAAGAGGGTGGCTTACCATGGCTCAAGCCGCCCCACTAGGGAGGCTCAACCACGGCGGAGCAGCCCCACTGGGACGGCTTCACCTTGGGCAGGCCGCCCCACTGGGGCGGCTTCACCATGAAAAGGCCGCCCCACTAGGGCGGCTTCGTCAGGTGGGGCGGCTCGGCTATTTTTTTTTAAAATAATTATTCATTTTTAAAAAAAAATTGGTCTAGCCGCCCCACCGGGGTGGCCTGCCGTGGCAAACCCGCCCCATGAGGGCAGCCTACCGTGGCGAAGCTGCCCCAGTGGGGCGGCCTGCCCATGGTGAAGCCACCCCAGTGGGGAGGCTCCGCCGTGGTTGAGCCTCCCTTTGCTATTCACCGCTCCGCCGTGGTTGAGCCGTCCTAGTGGGGAGACTCAATGTAAAAGTGTAAAAAGTGCAAAGGGTAAAGGGCAAAAGTGTAAAAAATGGAGCGGTGAATAGCAAAAATAGGGCGGTATTTAGCAATCCCCTTTTTACGATGAGGGAGCAGTTCGTTATTCACCTAGAAGACTTGATATCCACCATGAATTGATCTATCAAATTCATGTTGCACCAAGATTGTGACTGTCAGACTCCCTTGCTCATTTATTTCCTACTAGTTAAGAATCCATATGGCTTTTTATATGGCCCAAAATAAAATGAAAAAACAAATAATATTGCAACACCTAAAGAACTGCTATATTATGGAACTTTGGAAGCAGGCAAGCAGCTATTTAGGCAATCCAAGAAACTCATCATCAAAAGTTCAAGACTAATTAAAAACACAAAATTTACAAAAGTGATACTGAAAATAAAAGCTTTATCATATAGTTTGGCAGTATATGATTTAGGGCCTATGGGGTTTGATTTTGATAACTTTAAAATTTCAAAATCAATTGCTATGGTAATCCCTAGCATGATGGAGTTCATGGGATAATAATAACAGTTACTTGAATGCCTGCATCTACCTAAATTTCTTGAACTTCCAATATGCTTTTCCAGAAGGCTCGAATCGAATGAAAGTGAGGAACATAAATGAAAGGTGCATGCAGTCTTATAGAGATTGAAAATCCCATTGATTCATATCAACACAGAAGTAATCAAATCATATTTTGTACTACAATGATTCAACTATCAAAATCAAAATAATAGTCGTTGCAATTTACTTGATGAAAACAGAACCGAGATTAGATTAACGAGGGGCCTTTTTCTTTCCAGCAATGGCAACCCTCTTACCCTTCAAAGTCCGGCAGTTGTTCTTCGTGCGCTGTCCTCTACAAGGCAGACCCTGGATATGGCGAACCCCTCTGTAACATTGAATCTCCTTCAGTCGCCTTATATTAAGAGCATTGAACCGTTTCTGCAACACAAACAAATCAGATTGCTTAGAAATTGAACATCAGAACATGCATACACTTTGCAGTTACAGCTCTTGAAACAGGAGAAGTAGGAGAAAAGGGCATTACCAAGTCTCCTTCAATCATATACTTGGAGACTTCATCACGAATCGTAATGAGTTCCTCCTCAGACAAATCTTTGGTGATTTTGTTATCCATTTTGAGATCACAGAGAATTTGACGAGCCCTAGAACGACCAATTCCATGGATGTACTGAAGAGAGTACTCCACTCTCTTGTTGTTGGGAATCTCCACTCCTCCAACACGAACACATACGATGCTTAGACTACGATACTAATGCAATTCAAAACATCAAACATAAGAATTCACTTCCAAAACTTATTAAAGAACAGCTAAACTAGGAGTGAAAAATATAAACTTCTGAATTCTTCATTTTGAATATTAAACCATTTCTTTTCTAATCCCCACTGATAAGGTTCCAAAGCATAAATTTACAAACATAGAATTGGAAGTTGGAACCTCGTTTTTCCCTAAATTTTCATCAATTAAAGCCTAGTATAACAATCAAGCAAATCCAATTAACTTGCATTAGTCATTATTGAAAATGTAGGACAAAACAATTCTATGAACAAGATTACAAAGAAATACTAAAATTTCAGCTAAAGTTTGCCCTTTTAAGATTAAATTTTCAAGGAAACATAAACAGAGGATTAAGCAACCAACAGAAATAAAAAAATTGCAAAACAAAAAACAACAAAAGAGGAAAACCCAGAAATGAGCGGAAATTGGAAGGGAGTTTGTTTACCTTAGGAGGAGCTGAAGCCGGAAGGGAAACTGTGTTAGAAAGAGAAAGAGAGCTTAACTTGTTGCTTATAGAGGAGAGAGAGGGTGCCACAGGCATCGCCAGCGTTTGCGCCATTTTCCTTTCAATTTTCTCGCCAACCAAACAGAGTGAAGGAGGAGAGCTCAAGAGGTTGATAGTAACTCTATCCTCTTTGCTTAAATTTTCCCAAGGAAAAAGAAAATGAAAGTCACAAAAACAAAGATTAAAATTCCATAGCCACGTTGGTATGGGCCTAAGAGGTAGTGTATAGCCCAATTAATTGGGGGCAATTTGGGCCATTTACCGGCCCACATTGGACCATCGCTTGGATTTTGCCAAATAATTTCTTTCTACTAAGTTATTTTTTAGACTCTCAATTTAACAATTTTTTAAATAAAAATTAGCAAAATTGACAAACAGTCTTACATTGGTAATCCATTCCGTAATTCAATAAGCTAAATTAATTACAAAATTAACAAAATATAAAATAAAATAAAATAAAATGAATTAATTATAATGCACAGAACATAACTATAATTGGGTGTTCTTCTCAAATGATTCTATTTTTTTTTTTTTGACACTGTTCTTCTCAAATGATTCAATCGTCCAAAAGATTTAAATGTTTCATATAGCTAGGGAACATAACATAATACTTAAAAGTTGCAAGAAAAGAGAAATGAGTACAATAACTTGGATCCAGAAATACAAGAGAAGATGAATATGGCTGAGAATTATATTTGACACAAGTTTTTGTGTCTACATATAAAGCCCTTCGGGGACGCCTTCCTTCTTCTTAAACATGACCTTCTCTTTGGCCTTCTTGAAGTCGGCATGTGTCACCTGAGACATGGGATGGGACGGTCATGTTACTATTAGAATATCGATCTAAGGAAGAGATGCAAAGATTTTTTTAATTAAGAATGTCTTCTTAACCATAGAAGAAAAAGACGTATATCTTACCTTCATACGACGCTCCCTTAAAGCAAGTAAACCAGCTTCAGTGCATATTGCCTTTATATCAGCTCCAGAGAACTCATCTTTTGTCATAACAAATTCTTCCAAGTTGACATCATCAGCCAATGTCATTCTTGATGTATGTATCTGCAGAAAATACGATTTAAATGTAGTTAAAGATCATAATGTAAAGCTTTATAGACTCAACCCACCTAAAGAAGGAGAAGAAGTGAAATACATCAATGTACAGCTTCAAACAACCACACATACCTGGAAAATACGCCTCCTTGTCTTGATGTCAGGGAGAGGAAACTCGATTTTCCTATCAATTCGACCAGGGCGAAGCAAAGCTGGATCAAGACTTTCAATTCGATTTGTTGCAAGAATCACTTTGACATCTCCTCTTGAATCAAAGCCATCTAATTGATTAAGCAACTCCAACATGGTCCTCTGGATTTCACGTTCACCACCAGAATGTGCGTCATACCTGTCAGGCACATTCATGAGAAACATTCCAAGTGTAATTTCATCAAGGCATTAATGTTTCACTAAGTTACCTCTTAGTACCAACTGCATCTATTTCATCAATGAAGACAATAGACGGGGAAAGATCATCAGCAACTCTGAAGAGTTCCCTCACTAACTTGGGACCATCTCCTAAGTACTTCTGGATCAATTCACTGCCAACAACACGTAGAAAGGTGGCTGATGTAGAATTGGCAACCGCCTGCACAAATGTCATGACAAGTACAAAACTATGTTAATGCTAAGAGAATAGCTCTTAACAAAATAAGTAATGGGAGAAGAGTTGCAACCATAAATATATTCTCTTATAGCTAACATAAAGTTTTTTTAAACGTAATTAAATTTCTATAAAAACTAAATCATAAAAATTAAAAAAACACAAACTGCATTCGTATCTGGGACCTCTGGTCCTGTCATTAAGTCTATGGCTTAAACCTAGCCATATAAGGAATTTTCACATTTTAAGACAAGGAACAATGAATTAAGTCATGCAAAGAGTTAACAAGGGTATAAAGCCCATGACTGTAGTAGAAGACTCAAAACCTAGCTACGCAAGGATTTTCCATTATAAATGATAAAAAGGTCAATCATGAACTGAACCTCAATCAATAATAGACACAAAAATCTGAGACATCAAAGGTATGGAGTCCATGAAAAGATTGTGATATTCCAGCCAGTTAGGAAGCTCTCAATATAACAATTATGTGAGTGCTGTGTATACTTGTCCACAAATTACATACAATTACTGTTTTAGGAAGTTTAGGAACTCGGATAAGACTCTTCTATGTTGATTTCAGGAAATTTATAGTGTCTAATTAATTTTTGAAAATCGGAGGGTCAAGGAAAGCAGTAAGATAAAATCTTCATTATGGACAGACATGCATCTAAAGGAAATAGTTTAGCAGGAAAAAGAAAGAGAATACACACCTTTGCAAGCAAGGTCTTGCCTGTCCCAGGCTCTCCATACAAAATAACTCCTTTTGGAGGCTTGATACCAATGTCTTCATACAATTCAGGATGAGTAAGAGGCAGCTCAACTGCCTCTTTAATCTCCTGTATTTGGGCATCTAATCCTCCTATATCAGCATAAGATTCCAATGGAGCCTTTTCAACCTTCATCACTGATACCATTGGATCAACTTCATCTTGAAGGAGCCCAACTACAGAAAGAACCTAAAAAGCCACATATACAAGAGAGCATAAACACTTCTTTACAAGAATTTGAAATCAACCAGAGACGAATCATAAGTGCTTAAACAATCTAATGAAAGAATAGATGCAGGAGCCTCAAATGCAATAATAGAGTTCAATTTATAAAATGACATCCAAAAACAGGTGATTTAAGTTGGAAATTACACCCATATCCCAGGGAAATAGTATCCCCCAATGGCACAATATGACCCGACTAATATTGCAAACATGCCATCTAATAAGCCATTAGCCATTGCTTGAGCTCGTCAGTTCAGTTACCATATCAATCTCATGTGCATTTACTTAATAAGAACAAAGAGCTCGACCAAAATGTTAACTTAGTTAGCAGTCGAAGCAAAACCAAAGGTTCATTTTGAAACTCATAATAACTCCAATTCACCCTAAAGTAAGAAATCATCCTATTTAGAACCCAGTTATATAGCACTAAAATTTCATAAATGATTGTCCAACCACTAATTGTAAGCCCTAATCTAATATATGATAATTTCCCAATCATTTGATTTTGAGTATCATATCCCAAAATTCAACTGCTAACCTAATACAGTTCATAAGGAAGGTTTCAGCTAAAAAAAGCACCTTTTGTGATTCAATTATTGTATCTTGAATCTAAATTTCAAATTCACAAATCCATCTAATAGTTATAACTTTTAAATTACTACCTTATTATGCATCAAAATAGCACAACCGGGCTCCAGCTGGTCTTTATCGACGAATGATAAAATGCCGACATAGTATTCAGGGCCAACCGACGACGAAACGATGGCGTGATTCTCGTCGATAAGCTCCTCCAAATTGCCCACACTCATGGGGGAACCTCTCAAGTCATCGACTTTAGATCGGTCTTCCTCGGCTTTCTCTTCTTGGGGCTTTAACCTTTCCTGGTTAGCAACGAACACTTCTTCCATCAGCAAATAATCCTTGATCCGCTCCAGCTTTAACAGGCGCAGCTTGCACTTGCTCAGTGGGGTTACCGTCGGAAGCCGAGCCGCCGCTTCGGGACCCTTTTGTTTTCTCTGTTTCCGACCCACCCTAGCTGGCGGTGCGGCTGGCTCGAACTTCTTCTCCTTCTTATCGGACCCATCGGGTTTCCGGTCCCCCGGAAGACCCTGGCGATTCATACTGCCCGGTGATCCCTGACCCATTTTCTAAGACCTTACCGAGAAAGAAAGATACAGAGGAGGTTTCGACTATCGGGTTTGTATTTTCTTTTTCTTTTTGGTTGAATTTGTATTCTCAAAACTGAAATTTGTTTACCACAGTCAATTTATATTAATTCTAATATATGAGCCTAAACTTCTGGCCCAAAAAAAATATGAGCCTAAACTTAATTCTAATATGAGCCCATGTAGAGCCCAATAGTTATGGTTTCACTAACTAACGGGCTAGAATTGTGAAGCCCAACAAAATAAGGCGCACAATCTAATTTTTTTTATTTAATTAAAAAAAAAAAAAAAAACTCCAGATTGTTGAAAATATTTGGAATTTTGGCATATAAAAAAATGTGTAGTTTGTGATTTTTTAAGATAATTATTTGATTTGATTTCTAATTCCGGTGATTAGAGTTCAATTTGTAACAAAGTTAAATAACAATAAAAGAGATTTTCTATCATTTGCATATATGAAGATAGTACTCTCACTATTTCAATTTGAAAATTCATAATTCTCGAGTCATTTGACATAAGGAAAGGAAATGCCACATTTGATGACATGCTCATATACATGGCTTAAAATTAACAGTACCATATAGAACAAAAATTATTTAATAATAATACACTTCCAAATTTCAAAACTATTTATTCCCTAATAATTAATAAAGTCCCTAAAGTTATAGATATATAGAAAATTTAAAATATAAATAAAACATAAGAAGATTTGAGGACTAGCTAGAGTGATGAAGATCATATAGACCCCAACATTTCTACTTAGCCAAGAGCTTTCAGAAATTTAAGAGATTCCCACACCAAGAAAGTCTATCAAAGGAATATTTTCCTTGTGTTTGATTGACCCTTCTTCTCCCTGATTTTGCCTAGAAACCAAATGCAAGTCCCATGGTGCAGATTTTTGGTTTTCATTGAACTTCCTTAAGTTTCCTCTCTTGCTGCAATACTGTTCATCTTGATAACTTCCAAAATCATTACCAAGATTTGAGAATGTAAATGAATGAGGGTGAAGATCATCATGATGAACAGCCTTTGGTTCACTCAATTTATTATTGAAGCTGCTTCCTCTGTTAACAAATTGTTCATAACAATCCTGATAATCATGACTTGCCTTGAAATAATCCTTTCTTTCCCTACCAAAACCATTAATATTGTAAGTATAACCTGATGAATCATTTGTGATTGTTGATGATGATGATCCAGTCAGCCAAGAAGGTGAAGAAGTATAATTACTTGGTGAAGAAGAAAGTATTGAGACATGAACTTTTCCATCTGTGACTTGAAACTTACTGCAATAGTACCCTAACTTAGAATCAGACTTTGGTTGAGCTTCTTGAGGCTTTAAAAACCCTTCAAATTTGGCACCAGCTTTGTTATCAGGATTTGTCTTGCTATAGAGTGAGAGTTTCTCTCTTTTTCTTCTTGCCATAATAACATGGTAATGATTCTTGACAGCATTATCAGTTCTTCCAGGGAAAAGCCTGGCTATAGAAGCCCATTTGTTCCCTTGAATCCTATGTGCTGTGAGGAGCATCTCTTCTTCCTCTTCTGTAAATGGCTTTTTGTTTATATTTGGATCAAGTTGGTTGTACCATCTCAGTCTGCAACTTTTCCCTACAATCATTTAATTAACCATATTACCAAATCATCATATTTATATATATAATGAACAAAAATTAAACTATATCAGAAAGTTTGAGAAAAAGGAGATCTGAATATTAAATAAATTGATGATATATATTGTACCTGATCTTCCTTGAAGATGTTGTGCAATGAAATTCCAATTCCTAGGACCATGTTGTTCAACAAGCTGCTCAAGTTTATCATCTTCAGCTGGTCTCCAATGCCCTCTATGGCAACTTTTCTCACTCTCACTGCTGCTGCTATTGCCTCCAAAGTTTCCCATATCAATATCTTCCTTATTATAACATATCAATTACACACAAGAGAAAGAAGAAATAATGATCTATATCCCAAAGAGAGAGAATTCAAAAGAAAAGAAAAAAGAAGGGTTTTGTTTTTAGGGTTACAGATGAGAAGTCACTTTATTTTTCTGTATGGAAGATAAGAGTGTGCTATTTATATACACACAACCAAACAAAGCTGATGAGTACTTTGAGTGTCTAGTAATGCCATTGACTCATTGCCACTATTGATCTTACAATAAATATGTAACCACCCATTTTTTCCCTCTCCACTCTGTCATTTTTGTCTAATTTTAGGCATATATGGCAAGTTTATTTACTTGCATATATGAGGGTTTTCATGCTTCCAAAATGAGGTTGCATTATTTATAATTGAGCAAGTTATAGGAAAAAAGTTTGTTTGATGCAGTTTATTATTATTATTTTTTTTTGCTACAATTTGATGCAGTTTATTAGAGTGATGAAAGTGGGAATTTAATAAAATTTAATGTAAGAGGGGGGGAAGTTGGTGAAATAATTGCTGTCAAAATTGGTTTTGATGTAAGGTTGCTTTGTTTAAATGGTAAGTTTATAATTAACATAATTCTTGTTGGGCAGCTATATTTGTATATATGCAACTTGTTGCAACACCTTAATTATATACTAATTTTTCACCCACAGTGAAATTGAAGTTCCACCTTATTGGCCAAAGCATTTGATATTCAATATGTATCTCATAACAAGAAAGGCTGATCATAACTAAAATAAACAGTTAGTAACATACATATATAATTCCTCTGTGATTTTTGCATATCTGATGAAGACAACTCAACAAAGTTAGTTCATTACAATATGGGAATAATTAGAAAATGATCATCATCATCAAATCAATAATGGATTCCTTTTTCTTTTGATCTTCAAAAAGATAGAAACAAGGAGTGGATTTGCAGAATAATATTTTCAACAGGAAGGGATTTATAAATCATAATACATGCAAAAAACATATATAACATGCATTGTTCATCAAATTCTGTCTTAACATTCTTATGGTTTTTCTCTATTTTATGGTAATTTTTCAAGAAGCAACTAAGCTTCAATGTAAACAAAAAAAAAAAAAGGGGGTTTAATTATTATCAACTAATGCAGATTTTGTCACGTTGATAATCACTTGAAGTACAAAAACTATTAATGTTCTCTAATTCTCTTTTGCTTTGGCTTATTATCTGATAATAATTGATGCAGGCATTCCAGGCAGTTTGGACTACCCAGTGTCCTTAGCTAAACTGATGAGTACGTATTATATATTTGACACTGCACCAGATGAAAATTTTAAATGCAGATCATATATGTATTTTCCTTTTCTTCTGCATGCAAGTTTTCTTTTTATATAGTTTGATTATAAAAGCATTATATATATCTACTATAATACAATATAATAATATTCATCTTTGATCTTTCCTTAAGGAGATAAGGGATTTAATTAGAGAAAAAAAAAATGGAAAAAGATGAGCTGAAAATAAGGGGATGATTGTCTTTTTCTCATGAAAACCATACGACACCTTAGCTATACGTTTTACCAAAAAAGAAATCCACTATAAGCAAACATATATATACTTAATTAATTTCCCATTTAGATCTTATCATTCTTGTTAATATTAAACAATCTTTCCCTAACTTTAAAACTGTTATTTGTTAACATCATCAAGCACTAGCTACAAACCGCGTATATATATTGGCACTTAATTTCAATATACTGTGCTTTTGCATTGGGGACCTTCTTCGACACACTTTGATGCTATTTTAGTTAGTACCATGTAAATATATATAGGTATCAATTAAATTCTTCTTTCCAAGTGTAACTTAATTATTATGGATCAAATGAGTAATTGATATGTAGACTTAACCATAAGAATATGTTTATATGAACATCCATTGTAAATTGTAATTCTCATATTGCTTCTAATTTGAAAATCTTTAATGTACATACCTAGCGCATGATAGGTCGAGTGGAAGAATCTTGATGTTTCTTAAAGTAAGATCTTAGGTTCGAGTATATAGAAAATAGGTGATGGGAGCACTTCTCCTATTTTTGGGGTCTGATATGACTCAATTTTAGATTAATCAAATTCTGAATTAATCGGGATCTGATATGACTACCGAATATCGATGACTTGTATCAAATGAAAACCTTCAATGATATTGTTATTATTATATTAATTAAAAAAAACTATGTGGTTGGGCTAATTTTCAAGTATTAAGGTCAATCTCTATGATAATAAAATGACCTAACTTTGACAAAAAATCTACATAGCATAGTTCAGTAAACATATTGATGTTGATATTGAGATATTTGAAACTTTTGTTCCAAACAACTGCTTGCTGCTTAATAATTGGTTTGATATGTCCCATTTTTCTGCTTTAATTCCATATATGCTTAAAGTAAAACTAACCCCAATTAATCCCATTTGAATAATATGGTGTTTAAATGAGATCAAGTACAGCTGGTGGGTCTCTTTTTGGAATGTCACTTTCATTTTAGTTTTATCACATTTGGTAACAAACATACTCTTCTTGCCCCATTGTACCTTATTAAGATAATAAGATATATATAGATTCATTCATTCATCTTAATTTTATCAACTAATACATGCCTCTAGCTGGATAATGACCCTTGAGCTACCATCACATATATAGTTGCATCATTTAAACATGTCACCTTCAAATATTAATCTACTACAAATTTTTCCTTAATTTTTTCTTTTTCATTCCTCTGTTTCATATATATAATCCTTTTTCCCGAGCCAACATTCACATTAACTTCCAAATTTGTAGACTAAAGAGAAGAATATCCGAGAAGCAAAAGTAAAGTGAAGCTTTAAATTGCTTTGGAAATTGAGAGTGCAACCTTGTCAATAATAGAAAAATATAACATAAAACTACCAAGTAGTTTGCAAGAAAGAAGGTTTGGGTACATAACTTGAATCCAGCACATGAATATCGAAAATATATGAGAAAAATCTTCTTCTACATGTAAAGTCCTTCCGGAACACCTTCTTTCTTCTTGAACATAACTTTTTCCTTGGCCTTTTTGAAGTCAGCATGTGTCACCTGAAACATGGGATTTACATGATCAAACACTTAATAAAAAGCAATAGCAGAAGATTTAAGTAGGTTATCAAAGGTAGATAAATTTTTTTTTTTTTGGTAAAAAGCTAGATAAACTTAAAATTGAAGAAAACAAATCATTTTCAACATGAGGTGTGCAGAAACAAAAGGAGTTTATCAGTTCAACGCTGTCTTCTAAGGGATCTAAATTAGCAGCAGAAAACTTCTTGATCCTACACTAATTGATAAAGATTCATTTACAGCTATGGGTTAACTGTGAAATATTGTTTTCTACTTCAGGAGGATACATAGGTCTGGCATTGTACTTCCCAGGAACAGAGAATGAATGAAACAAGATAGCAGTAGTTAATCCTCCTTATTTTCTCACAAAAAATAATGAAGAATTAACATATTTCATTGCACCCGATCAAAATTTTGAAGGGAGAAGAGAAATATCATTTCCATCTATTAGATATATCAATATAAATCTTGTAACTAATATACCTTCAATTTATAAAAGAGGTGCCAAGATATTTCTGAACCACAAAAAAAGAAAAAAGAAAAAAAAGTCTTTCTGAACCACAAAAGGAAAGGACATATATCTTACCTTCATGCGACGCTCCCTTAAAGCAAGCAAACCAGCTTCAGTACATATTGCCTTTATATCAGCTCCAGAGAACTCATCTTTTGTCATAACAAATTCTTCCAAGTTGACATCATCAGCCAATGTCATTCTTGCTGTATGTATCTGCACGGAAAACGTTTCAAATGTAGTTAAGCATCATAATGTAAAGCTTTATAGACTCAACCCACATAACGAAAAGGCAAAGCTAAATACATCAATGTACAACTTCAAACAATCATGCAATGTCACACATACCTGGAAAATACGCCTCCTTGTCTTAATGTCAGGCAGAGGAAACTCAATTTTCCTATCAATTCGACCAGGGCGAAGCAAAGCTGGATCAAGGCTTTCAATTCGATTTGTTGCAAGAATCACTTTCACATCTCCTCTTGAATCAAAGCCATCTAATTGATTCAGCAACTCCAACATGGTCCTCTGGATTTCACGTTCACCACCAGAATGTGCGTCATACCTGTCAGGCATATTCATGAGAAACATTCCAAGTGTGATTTCATCAAGGCATTAATGTTTCACTAAGTTACCTCTTAGTACCAACTGCATCTATTTCATCAATGAAGACAATAGAAGGGGAAAGATCATCAGCAACTCTGAAGAGTTCCCTCACTAACTTGGGACCATCTCCGAGGTACTTCTGGATCAATTCGGAGCCAACAACACGTAGAAAAGTGGCTGATGTAGAATTGGCAACCGCCTGCACAAATGTCATGACAAGTACAGAACTAGGTTAATGCTAACAGAATAGCTCTTAACAAAATAAGTAATGGGGGATAGAAGAGTAGCAAACATAAATATATTCTCTTAAAGCTAACATAAGGTTTTTGAAATGTAACTATATATCTCTATATTAACTCAATTACAAAAATAGAAATAAACAAACTGCATTCTAGTATGGATCTCTGCTCCTGTCATTATGTTTATGCCTTAAACCTAGCCATAGAAGGAATTTCCTTAAGTTAATTTTATGACAAGGAACAAAGAACTAAGTTGTGCAAAGAGTTAATAAGGGTATAAACCTATGAATGTAGTAGAAGACTCAAAACCTAGCTACGCAAGGATCTTTTATTATAACTGAGAAGATGGTCAATCTTGAACTGACATCCATCAATAATAGAAACAAAAGCATGAGACATCTAAGGTGGAGTCCATGAAAGGATTGTGATATTCTAGCTAGTAACGAAGCTCTCAATATAAAAATTATGTGGATGCTGTGTATACTTGCGGACAAATTTATATGCAAATAATGTTTTAGGAAGTTTAAGAACTCAACCGCCGACATACGACTAAGATAAGACCCCTCTATGTTCATTTCAGGAACTCTGTCATGTCTGATAAATTTTGAAAACGGAGGGTCAAGGAAGCAGAAAGATGAAATCTTCATTACTGACAGACACACATCCAAAGAAAATAGTCTAGCAGGAAAAAACAAAAGATAATACACACCTTTGCAAGCAAGGTCTTGCCTGTCCCTGGCTCTCCATACAAAATAACTCCTTTCGGAGGCTTGATACCGATGTCTTCATACAGTTCAGGATGAGTAAGAGGAAGCTCAACTGCCTCTTTAATCTCCTGTATCTGGGCATCTAATCCTCCTATATCTGCATAAGATTCCAAAGGAGCCTTTTCAACCTTCATCACTGACACCATTGGATCAACTTCATCTTGCAGTAGTCCAACTACAGAAAGAACCTAAGAGGCCATATACATAAGAGAGCATTAACTCAGCTTTCCAAAAAACTAATAAAAAAATAGATGCACAAGCCTCAAATGCAAGAACAGAATTTAATTTATAAAGGCATTTCAAAAAAAAAAAAAAAAAAAACAGGTGATTTGAGATGGAAATTGCATCCACAGTAGCTGCAGCATAATATCAAACAACTGGACTATGATCCAGCTATGATTGCAAACAAGCCAATTTGATAATTGAACACCCCTGCTTGAGCTGGTTTGCTCAGAGTCTAAATGAACCTCATGTGTGTTTATTTAGAGCTTGAACATAGTGTTGTCTCATTATGCATAAAATTATGAGTAGAAGCTCAATTAAATGTTCATTTTAGAACTCATGCAGGAACTCTAGTTTAAGAGTGACTAGAAAGCTTTCTATTAGAATCCTATTAAAATCCAATTATCTAGTACTAAAATTTCATGAATTCACTCAAGCTTAACATAATTTTCCACTAAAATATTTAACCCTAATCTAATAATTCGCAAAGCATTTAGCTCTAATATTCATATCCCAAAATCAACTCATAGGCCATATACAGTTCATAAGGATGGTTTGAGCTAAAAATAACACTTAAGTTAGTTACATTATTACTTAACATACAATTTCCTATGAGGCTATTACTGACTCTAAATTGCATATTCACACAATTCAGCAAATAATTATAATTTAAATTTACCTTATTATGCATCAAAATAGCACATCCAGGTTCTAGCTGGTCTTTATCGACAAACGATAAAATGCCCACATAGTATTCAGGGCCAACCGACGAGGAAACGATGGCGTGATTCTCATCGATGAGTTCCTCCAAATTACCGACACTCATCGGGGAGCCTCTCAAATCATCGACTTTAGATCGGTCTTCTTCGGCTTTCTCTTCATGGGGCTTTAGATTTTCCTGGTTAGCAACGAATACTTCTTCCATTAACAAATAATCCTTGATCCGTTCCAGCTTTAACAGCCGCAGCTTGCACTTGCTCAGCGGAGTTACCGTCGGAAGCCGGGCTGCTGCTTCGGGACCCTTTTGTTTTCTTTGTTTCCGACCAACCCTAGCTGGCGGTGCGGCTGGCTCGAATTTCTTTTCCTTCTTATCGGACCCATCGGGTTTCCGGTCCCCTGGAAGACCCTGCCGATTCATACTCCCCGGTGATCCCTGACCCATGCTTCAGACTTTACTATTTCTGAGCAAGCGAGAGAATTTTGAAAGATTTGAACTTTGGCTTTGGTATGAAGTCACCGATTTTATATTACTCGTTCATTATGCTAGATTTTTTATACGGGGAGTTTTCTTTTTCTCCAATCTTTCCCCGTGCCGTCTCCTTTTCCTTTTTCTTTTTCTTTTTTCTCTTTTTTTTTAATAAAAGAAAATAAGAAGGTAAAAATTACTAATATATGATATGATGTAATTTTGCCAAAAAAATTACTATGATGTAAAAAAAAAAACTTATAACAAAAATATTAGTAGTACTTTTTTTCTTTTGCAATAATATTTTTCATTCTATAAATTTTGAGTATTAACATGATATTCTTACATTTTTTATACTAGTTATCACTTTCACGTGTCTTGCACGTGGCACGTGATTTAATATGACACGTAACCTAATATGTTTGAATTAAATTAAAATTAAAATCTTAAGTATACTACTAATTTTATCCTAAAGAAGTCTATTAGCTAGTAAAATTTCACTCGAATACGGGTATCCGACTCGATCGGCTGAAGCCAAACGTTATCCAACCCGATTCGACCAAAAAATCCGCTCAATCCGAAAATGATATGACTCGGCCTCAAATCCTTAATGACCCAAACCTAAATCATTCCGAATCAGATCAATCCGAGAGATTAATTCAAAATTACCCGAATCGAGATTAATTATATTTAAATAACCCGAATCCGAAAATAATTGAACCTGAAAATCGGAGGCTCAAACCTGAAATTATCTGAACCATAGACCCGAAACTGAAAAAGACCCGAACCAAAATTGATCCAAACCCGAATGACTCGACATTTGAGCGATCCGAATCCAACCCAACCTAAAACCGAAAATTAACCAAACTCTTATAACCCAAAATTTCCTTAACCCGAAACTAACCTAACCCAAATAACCGAACCCAAATCCAACCTCATTTGTATGTACATTAGATTTTTCTATCAAAGAAACAAAAGAAATCATCCCACACAAAGAAATTATTAACAAAATAAAATAGCAAATTTAAATCCACATTAACGGTTACATTCGTCTAGCAAAAAATTAATTATAAATTAAATAAAATAATTACGCGTTAGGAAAATACTATATTTTAATCACAATACATTAAACTATCAAATATAACATGTCAATTATAATAACCTTTTAAATTAAAATGGTAAAAATAAAATAATTATAAAATGTTGAATTTAATTAAATGAAAATAGAATCTTTCGTAGAATAAAACTGTATATTAAAAATTTTAATAGATCCAATTTTTATTGAAAAATAGAAAAATGGTCAAAATAAAGAAACTATAAAGAAATTAGATTTAATAATTGAGTAAAAATAGAGTTTTTAGTAGAATAAAATTACAATCGTTTAAGCAAGGGCATTTAAGAGATATATTAAAAAAATAAGGATATAATGGTCGATTCAAAAGTTTCTCAAAACTCGTACTTTTATATATAGTATAGATAGATATAGATAGATAGATATAGAGAGAAGAAAGGTAAAACATTATATATAGGGAAAAAAAAGAGGTTATATTGCTATCAAAATTCTCATCTTTGAAACCCCACTTAACCCTAGCTTATTGTTCTCTAATGTCTTGCAAGCTCAATAACATTCATGTTTTCATGGCAGATGCCACCATATGAGCCAAAAGAGGCATTAAGCATCCTAAGGGATGCAGCTACTCAAGTGAAAGAGCCTTAAACTAATCATGCATTAAAGATGGGAGAGCTTTTCCGTTTACGATCCGAAATAACTTGAATCCAAATTAGTCAGAACCAATGTGACTATCGAATATTGGGGGCCTTGTACAAAAAATAAATCCAGTATTAAAGCTCACCAAGTCAAAACCCTTTCAATGCCTGAAAGATTGTAACCCAATGCACAAACAGTCACAGAGCGCTCTATATTTTGACAAAATGACATTCCTTTCAAGAACAAACATTCACGAAGTACATAGTATTACACCAAAATGCGGGAAACGCCTACATATTTGACTACATTCCTTCTACATATAAGCAAGAATAAGCTTCAGAAAAATTAACAACTGATTACAGAGTGTACTTGGTTTAGCAATCCGAATATGTACAACTGTGATTTCAAACTAAGAAATCAAAATTTCAAAACCATTCCGTTCATACATTCTTTCTTTATTTCTTTCAGGAGATTGGTAAGAAACTGATATTGCAGAAGGCAGCATCTGTATAACTTTGAAGGCAAGACTAGTTCCAACCTGTCAAACCCAACCGATCTGCAAGATTATACATTACTAGTTGATCCCAGGCAGGGCCAAAAAGACGTTCTCCTCCTATGGAAAATGTCAATGCCCAAGAACACAAAAGAGCTGAAAAGATTGAGAACCCAAGTGCTGATCTCACAACATCTGCAAAAGAAATACTCTATTAAGTCATATAAACAGTACATCCCAAAATTTTCAGGGAAAAGAGAAAAGGAGCCTGATAATTATAAGGAAACTAAAATGACTGTTTTGCTTCAAACAACACATCATTCATATCAGTACTTTTTCCTCTATATAAACAGCCTCCGGAAAAAAATGTTATTTAAATCATTTTATTATACAAACAGCCTCAGAAACCAAAAGTGCAACCAAGTCCATCTTATTATAAGGAAAGCCCCTTCTACAATGTCACAAGAGCAAACTGATCATATAAAATGTTCTAGCAATGTTGATGATTTATTCCCAGAAGTAAGATGCATAACTTAATCAATTTTTTTATATAGTGAAATAGAGCACAGAAACAACCAAACACCATTAGGAAAAAAAAAACCATACATGCTTGTGATGGAGAAATAATGGCATAAACTGAAATGTAAAACCTTGAAATTGAGCATTACCCTCCAAATTATCACCCAAAAAGAAGATAAAAGAAGCAAGAGTTAAACAAGATGTAGGGCCCAATGTTGTCAAGAGTGAAGGTAAACTCCAGGCACTAGAGCATAATATCGCCCAAGGTACAAGGTGGAAAAAAGAGCTCGCCTGAGTTAAACACATACAAAAACATGCATATATATATATATATATATATATATAAATTTGCTTCTTCGTATTCAAAACTCCCTGGTATAGAACAAGCAGGGGGAGGGATAGATAAAAATGCTTTTAGAGGGAAAATCTGAAATAGACATAAGCAATTAGGAAGAAACAAAGGATATTGGGGGGAAACAGAAAGAACTGGGGGACCGAACCAGAAAGGAAAGATATGAGGGGATAAATCAATGATCAATATCTTAAATTTTCATCATCTAAACTAAAGCCTAATCAAAACCTAAGCATACACAGTTTTTTAAATTAAGTTTCTGGGGTTTCCAGTTTTTTGTTAGACATAAAGGAACTAAAGCCACTGACTTGCATTCAAGTAGGAAGCAACTTACATTGGAACAATCCAATGATCCATTACAATATATTCATTTCTAAAGAAGACAGCATAGAAGAAAAAAAAGCGAACTTTCTTTTTGCTCCTCATCAAGCTGTGAACTTAAGAGTAAAGTTTTATCTGATTATTCTATCAATGTTAACCACACATTTTTGTTATTCACAAAATTCTAAATTTCAGATTGATATGATACTTAGAAATTAAATCTGTGTAAATCAGGCAACAATTAACAAAATAAAATTTTACAATCAATAATTGCAAAAAAAAAAATCAATCAATCTTGGTCAATTAGCTAATGCAAGAACCTCGACAACGTTAATAAGAAATTAGAAATGAACTCGAAAAAAATAAAAATCAATCAAACCATAGGCATGAATAAGTCAATAAGAATAATTAAGGGGAACAAAAGGAAATGAGAGAATAATTACAGGGACGGAGGCGAGGGAAGGAGCGAGAGTGACGGAGAACTGGCCAGAAGTAGAAGCAATTGACGGCCCAAAGCCAAGGCAGGAGCGCGTAACCAAACTTGTAGAACCTCCGCGCGTAGGACAATGATTCATCCTCCGAGAGGCCCAACGGACCGTCGATTGTGGGCCACACCGGCGTCGATGACAGTATCGAGTTGCGATTGTTGCTCGGGTTCGAGTTCGGGTTCGGATTTGGGATCGGGGTTGGGGTTGGATTAGTGGATGCCTGTGAGGCTTCCATGTTCAACCACGACGTCGCCTCTGGCTCTGGGAGCAGAAACTCTGAGATTTGCTTTTGCGGGGACGACGCTTTCGTTTTTCTCCTCCTTCCGGAGTGGGGCAGCTGAAGAGCAAAAACGATGTCGTTTCATAAGAACTATACTTTTTTTGAAGAGCAAAAACGATGTCGTTTCATAAAAACTACTAAATCACACTACTATTATACCGTAGAAAATTAATACGGCATCTCTAATTATTTATTTCTTTAAATACCTTGAACCAAAAACAGAACAATACATAGAAGTTTGGTAATTAATTTGAAGTATTAAAGAAAGAAAAACAATGGTTTAGAACCTAGAGAAAATCTACAAATTCTCTTCAAAACTCTGTTAACACGAAACGGTCATCATAAACAATGGCAGAGGCAGAGCATTCATGCAATTAATTCAGTCCCATACTAAGGGTTGAGGAGTCGTGCAATAGTTAAGATTTCTCGATCGCTCTCCATAGGACCTTAAAGCAACTTTTGATCCCAATCGCTCATATCACTCATCTCTTTGCAAATTTCATGTATGGAAATGGAAGGTACGGTACCTTTTGAGTTTTGAAGTTGGATGAGCAGCAGCCCAAGTCCAACTTGCTAGTTACTTGAGATCAACAGCACATCACTCTGACAAAAAGGGCAATTTTGCTTTTCACTAAAAAATGGTATATTCACCAAAAAAAAAAATGGTACAAATCACACCAACCCAACAGGTCATTGAGCATCATCATGAATGTCTCATCAAAAGATGATAAGCAAGACCATGTGGATGCAGCAAAAAGACAGGAAGTTGCAAATGTAACTCATTTCATAGCAGCACTTTGCACTTAGAGGACAGAGACAACAAAATCGACAAGGTAGAAGATCATGAATGAAACTCATTTCATTATACTACTTATAAACAGCAGCATTTAACTATAACATCGAAGCAGAACGAGAGACATCGAATTGTCAAGCTTAAGATTCAATTATGGCAGAAAAGAAGACTACAGCTAACAAACTTGAATTGGTTGCACTTGCTAATTCGGAAATAGTCAAAAGAATCAACTGAGCAAGGGTAATAGTATGATATAAAATCCAAATGTCAATGCACCAAAACAAATTCCAAGTCTAAAAGAAAGAAACCCTTCTCTTCAAAAAAAAAAAAATTGAAATTAGAGAGTCAGGTTTCTGTGGGGTACAAGTTTAGAAAGCTTCAAAGCAGATTCTTGGGAGAACCCAAGTTTGGTTTTTTTTTTTGGCATCAGACCCAAGTTTGTTTATGAGGTAAGAAAATATATATAGCGGCTGTTATACTGGCAGTTAAAAATGAGTTTTCTATACACTTTATATAGTACATTTTCAGTATTTAGCCATGATAGTACCTACATAATAATCTTTGTTTTTAAACACTAACCGGGCGAGCGAATTATTCAGTCTGTAACACTATCAGGCTATCAGCATTGTAAAGAGAAGTCAATCTCATTCTATTTTCCACTCATCCATATTTCTTACCATTTCAAATAACTTCTTTTTTCCAATAAATCAATGACAATGGTCTTTCATAACTCCAAACAATTGATAAAAGTGACCTAAACAGTTACAAGAAAAGATCTATTTTTTTGTTTTTTGGTACAAAAGAAAAAGATCTAATTTGAGCCAGAGCTTGAAATTGAATAATAAACTCAGTAAATAAGATCCAATTTCACAACTTTTGAGCAAGTTGAAATGTATGACAAAAGAGAAATGCAGCTTCGAAAAACATGGTAGGGATTGCATTCCTCAATTCAAACAGAGACACTTACATACAATTCATGAATCGAATCGAAAACCTTCATCGAAACCTCCAATGGTGAATATTAAGATGATTTTTCACCAGCCTTGAACCCTTGCCCCTTGGGTATAAATTTGACCATTTAACCACCAAAGCAAGGGGAGGACCGGTCATCGAAACCTCCAATGAATCATCTCTGTTTTATACTTGCCTCCGGCCGCAACATCCACCTTTTGTTTATATAGTTTTAACAACTCCGGCGCTTTGTCTTCGAATCGGTAAACAAACCTTTTAAGGAAATACTCTTCTGAAGTGTCAAAGAATGAAGACAATGTGAATTTGATAGCTAAACCATTTGATATCAAATCCTGAACAAACAAACCCCTCGGAACAATAATCTTTTCCAAGTTCAGTCGAATAACCCTCCCTTGCTTGGCAATGGCCGAAGACTGAATCCCCATTGTGTTGACAAGAAACTCCATTATTTTCGCAATCTTGTCCTTGGATGCAGCCATAACACATGGAGACTTGAGAAAAGCTTCCCAAATCTGTTTCTCAGACAAACCCCATTTCTTATAAACATCAAACTTACTTTCCCAGTTTGATTTGCTGTTCTGTCTCAACACAACAACAGCATAAAGAAATTTCCTCTCCAAAGGGTTGAACCCCCTTTCCTTAAATTTTTTCACAATCTCCTTAAAATAATCAGAATTAGTCAAGAATGCATTAGGGTACAAATGAAATATACGTATAATATTGGATTTGGGTACTCCATTTTCCAGCAGAATATTGAAATTTGGTATCACACAAGAATTAAGATCATAGCCGATAATGAAAGGACAGCGTTGTAAAACTTTAACAGCCTTGTCATCTGATTGAACCAGATTG
Source organism: Corchorus capsularis (assembly GCA_001974805.1). Lineage (NCBI taxonomy): Eukaryota > Viridiplantae > Streptophyta > Magnoliopsida > Malvales > Malvaceae > Corchorus > Corchorus capsularis. Next base: position 89,112 of record AWWV01014410.1, read on the forward strand.
CTAAGGAGATTGAAGGAAGGGGCAATGTTTTGGTCTAAGCTTAATTTTAAACAAGATGGGAATTTAGTCAAGTATTTGACTAGGTCAGGGCTTGAAAAGCCTCTGGAGAGAAAAAATTCCCACTTGGGGGAAAGGTTCTTAACATCATAATAAAAAATTCTTGGGAACTTGGTGACTAGGGTTTTGGTTTGGGATTTAGAGAAACCCTTGTCTTCAAAAAATGAAATTACAGAGTCAGGTTTCTCTGGGGTCTTGAAACGGAGATATTTAGAAAGCTTCAAAGCAGATTCTTGAGAAAACCCGAATTTGTTTATGAGGTAAGAAGCTGTAAAAGACTGAGACTGGGGAGAAGTTTCGAAGAATCGAAGAGCATTTGAAAGTCTAGAAATTGATGGGTCATTGTAAAAAAGCATGTAACTTGGAGAGGCTCTGATAATTCTCCTACCATGGAATACATTCCTAAGAAGAAAATTAAACATGGGAACCGAACCTGAATACTTTCACTTCACTCGCCTGCGCACTGCTGTCTGATGAGAATGAAAATCAATCAATCTATTCCCTGCTGAGCCTGAAAACGACCAAATTTTGAGTTCCAGTTCTAGGCGGAAAAATGAAGAGAAAGAGCCCGTATTCTCGGCCCAAGTTAATAATTACTTAATAGAATAAAGTTTTTTTTTTTCTTTTCTGTAATAATAAAATAGACTACTTTTTCCACAATATTCATTTCCTCTTTAATCCACAATACAATCCCAAATTAGTTTAAAAATAACACTTATAAACTTTGAATTACAAATTTTTAGCACATATTTTTTTAAAACTAAATTTTACATATTCTTTTTATAAACATTGGTCAAAGTTGAGTGTTAGTTAACTAAGAGTGGACATCTAATTAGAGACTGAGGGAGTACTAGGTTAATGCCCGCGCCAAATAACGCGGGTGGTGTGCTTTAACAGTTGCTCGCCATTATCTTATGTCTCCATTTGAATAAATTGTTAAGTTCTTCAATTTTGTTTTTTTGGCAATGTCTCCATTTCAAGTATAAATTCTTAAGTTCTTCAACTTTAGCAATGTCGATTCTACATGGAAGACACTGTCTCCATTTGAAGTAACTTCTTAAACTTTCGCAATGTCGATTCTACATGGTAGACACGAAGGCCATTTGCTTGAACCACATAATTTCGTTTAGGTAATTTTTGAAGATGTCATTCGGACAGGCAATGCAATCATCTTAAATGACTTTTGTCACTTTCTTAGTTTAACAAAATTAGAAGGAAAAAGGGGGGAAATAGTAGAAAGTTGAAAAATGGCAGGAAAGATTTTAAAGTAATGCACAAAATGTAAATGTATGTATTAGATGCTTCCTTACATAAGACTTTACAATTGATGAGTTTTCCAATATTCTCACTGCTATACTGCCAATGATTATACGAATATGTGAATTTGGTCCACTAATAGTTTTAGTATAGCATAAAAATTTCATCCACTAAGGATTGAAGGATAGGATATAATAACTAATCAAATAGAAAATCAATGAATATAATCTGACTTCTCTCTTTCATCATCCGTCGATTTCAATTAGTTTCTCTTGATCTCTTCTCGGTGACATATCAAAAACGACCGCCTGCCAATCCGAAACCCATGAAGAAATCATTGTCCTCAACCACTTTCCTCTCATTGTTATTGCTTTAAATAAGTTAAAATCAAGAAAAAGAAAGTCAGCAAAAAAAAGGATGAAAAATCAAAGAGAAATCAAGTTTTTTTTTTTCTTAAAAATGACACTTTTTTGTTCATGTAAACTGGGAAAAACATAACCTGAAATCATCGACCATGTGCCCATAGCCATCTTTTCTCCCAAGTTGCAAGAATCTCAGACTTGTTGGTGAAACAGAAAAAAAAAGAGATGAAGAGAGAACAATATGTTTTTATGTTTCCCTTCAGCCGTTTTCCCCTTCCTCCCTTCTCCCTTTATCCTTTTCTTCTCTTCCCCTCTTCTTTCTTGTATATATATAATTTTTTTGCTACATATGGATATCTTATATATGGGATAGGAAGCTAGTATAAACCTAAGCCAAATTTATTTATGAATGAAAATTGATACAATTATATATCATTGTTGGAGTGCTTATCCGTAAATCGATCCGACTCAAACAAGGTTTACTTGTGTAAGTCTATATATACTAGTATATATCTATACTATATATAAAAGTACGAATAAGGGGAAACTTTATGTTTTTCGATTGTACCCTTATTTTTAAAACATATTTTCAATTGTACCCTTTTCTTTAAAACATATTTCTAAATTGCCATTACTAAATAATATTTTAATTATTCCATTATTTTTTTAATCTTAATTATATAATACGTGTACTAAATTATAAGAAAGTCAATTTGACTTCTTGTTTCCAACGTCCTATTTAATTTTGTCTTTTGTCTTTTCCAATCGTTGTATTTAATTTGCTTTGTCTTTGGTCTTAAATTTCCATTATTAAAATTTAGTATAATTTTATTATTTCAATTGGAAATTGTTGAGTTAGAAGAGTAGGTGATATTATGATTTTGATTTTCTTGTCTCTATGTGGTTATCAAAATGCCATAAGATGGTTATTATAATTTCATAAGGAGGTTATCAAAATTCCATAGTGTGGTTACCAAAATTTCATAGTGTGGTTACCGAAATTTCATAGTGTGGTTATTAAAATCTCTTAGGTTGGTTATTGAAATTTCATAGGGTGGTTAATTATCACAATTTTATAGAAATGTTATCAAAGAGATATCAAAATGTCATAATGAGGTTATAAGAATTTCATAGTGTGGTTAACAAAATTTCCTTAAATATTTCATGGGGAAGTTATCAAAATTTGATAATGTGCTTATCAAAATTTCATATGAAGGTTATAAAAGTCTCAATTTCATAAGGAGTACCAAAATTTGATAGAAGGTTATCAAATCTCATAGAGTGATTATCGAAATTTCATAGAGATCGGATTATCAAAATTTATAGAAAGATTATCAAAATTTCATAGTGTTGTTATCAAAATTTCAAAATGAGGTTATCAAAATTACATAATGTGATTATCAAAATTTCATAGAGTAGTCAATAAAATTTTATAAAGAGGTTATCAAAATTTCATAATGAGGTTATCAAATTTTCAAAATGTGATTACAAAAATTTCATAGTGGTATTTCTAGGGAGGTTATCAAAATTTTATAGTATGGTTACCAAATTAGGAAGGTTATTAAACTTTTATTATGGAGTAATCAAAATTTCAGGGAGGATATCAAAATTCAGGGAGGATATCAAAATTTCATATGAAGGTTATCAAAATTTCATAGTTTAGTTTTCAAAATTTCACAAGAGGGTTATCAAAATTTCATAGGGAGATTAACAAAATTTCATAATGAGGTTATCAAAATTTGTAGTTATCAAGATTTCATAAGAAAGTTATCAAAATTTTATAGGGAGGTTTATCAAAATTTTATAGGAAGATTTATCAAAATTTCATAGCGAGGTTATCACAATTTCATAGTGTGATTATCAAAATTTCAGAGTGTGATTACTAACAATTCATATGGAGGTTTTTAAATTTTCATAATGTGGTTATCAATATATCATATAGAGGTTATCAACATCTCATAGTGTTGGTTATCAAAATTTCATATTTAGGTCTTCAAAATTCCTTAAAGAGGTTAACCAAATTTCATAAGAAGGTTAAAAAAATTTATAAAAAAGGTTCTCGAAATTCCATAGCATCGTTATTAAAATTTCATAGGAAGATTATCAAAATTTCATAATGGGATCATAAAAAATAGTGTAATTATCATAATTTAATAGATGTGTTATCATAATTTCATATGAATATTTTATTTAAACACGTTGCGCACGTGAAAGTTAAAACTAGTGTATATATATATATATATATATATATATATATAATAAGTGATGCAATTGTGGTGATAAGTAACTACTCCATTTCAAGTTTTTTTTCCCTTTTTCTTTTCATCTATTATATTTATATATATTAAAAATGAAAATTACTGGATGTAAGTAATGTAATAAATTTGAATTTTTATTCCGTGCTTTCATTTTTTTTAATTAATAATGAACAAGTTGAGGGCCCATGCTAGCGCTATGTGTATTTTTTTTTTCTAGAATTACGATTGCGCTTAATTGATGAAATAAATATAGAAGATTGCAATATAAGCTTGTAAAAAAAAAAAAAAACTATCATTTCGTAAATTCATAAGACTACAATTCTTAAATTTGAACATGAAATGAATAATAATAATAATAATAATGTATCCTGCTCACAAAACAAAAAAATAAATAAATTCATGGCTTAAGAAATTTACAACGTTAGAAAGAAAAAACAACTTGCTGAAAATTACACACAAACATAAGAAAAGGTGAAATTTAAGCCAAATAGAAAGCATCAAGTTATCTCTTCTTTGATGATCATCTCTTTCCTGCAATAATAATCAACAACAATTATTTCTTAAAATCACATCAGCACACATTGTATTTTCTAATGAATTTTCCTGCTTCCAAGTTATCTGTATACAGCATATAGCATGTGAGCTTGTATGGTACAAATGCATTGTTGAGAGAAAAAAGAAAAATAAACAAGTTCCTCCTCAAGTTTATTTATATATTAATGCAAAGCATTTATTTATATAATTCCTTTCTATTTCCTTCATCTCTTTACCATACATGGTAATACATAGCATCCTTTTGATTACAATTATTATGGGCTAAATGCTTATCAATGACTTGTTTGAAAACAATTCAAGCTAGCATGATATAATTTTGATAAAGAGGGAAATCCGCGTTAACTCTACAATTGTATATAACTGCATGGAAAGTCAAAACTATTCTGTATTATTACTCTTATAAGGTGCATTATTTCAATTCACTGATCATTAGAGCTTGTTGTTTTTAGTATTGAATGCACAAAGTAATTTGCTACCCTTAGAAATATTTATAAGTATCAAAATTATTGTTTGGCTGGCTTTATCAATTCATCAGTCATTATATATAATTATATTTATCTTGTTGATTGCAGAAAAGAAAAGAAAGTAATAAGAGAGAAAGGAATGGATTATTATACCCCAATTTTTCTCTGCATTTTGTGCTTTACGGCAACAATTACTAGCCTTGCTCATCATTCGCTGCCTTGAATGCATGAAAGCAACTGATCATGACAACCCTGGAGGCAATGGCACCAGGGCGGTAGATGTTATTGGCGCGATAGGTTTTACAGCTGTTTGAGGGACTGGTGGGGGTTGGGGTGGCGGTGGTGGTGGAGGAGGGGGTTGCTGAACTCGGCTTTGATAAATATATATGCTTAGTAGTTTCCTGGAGGAGGAAAAACAATAAAGTGCTATATTATATTATGGGAAATGAAAAGGTCTAGATTACTTCTGTTTCTTGTTTTGTTATTTTTACTTATTTGTTTTTCTTGTTCTGTAGCAATTTCATATTATGTATTAATACTAAGTTTGAAACTGAAGTTAAAGTTGTTGTTTATAGATTGGGATTGGATTGGAATTTAAGTTCTTGTCTATACATGTGATCATCTGCTTTCTTGATTATTACAGCTTTCATTGCCTTCCCCAAGAAAACCTAGAAATATTTTCAAGCACCTACACTTTGAATTCTGGATTCATCAGGCTGTGGGTTGTTTTTCTTTCTTTAAAAGCTGGTTATTTCACTATAATGTGTTTGCATGGTGCTTGCTTCACAGATCTTGAATTGTTTCACATCTTCATCTTTCCTTCCTTAATGCAGTTAGCATACGTATTGTTTGTTTCACATCTTTCGTCTAACATGAAGAAAGGAAACAAGTAAAAGGACTTTCATAGAATGGCAAAAAAAAAAAAAAAAAAAGGGCTTTCATAGGGCTTTGGATTGAAAAAGTTTAATACTAAATGACAAATGTAAAATTAGCAAGATATAAAAACATTTTATCCTTCTTGAACAAACTGCTAAGATATATCAGAATGAAATGAGCTGGATCAATAGTTTGTTGAGGAGTGCAGGGCATTAGCAAATAGCAAAGCTATTTCTTTCTTCATTGGAAAGAAATAAAATAAAATGTTTAAATTTAACCCAAAGTTTAGATTTAACCCCCACCCCCAAAGTTTAGATTTCTCCGGAATGAGGGTTAAAAGGGTCTTTCAGAGACAGTATAGTATAATATTCTCTATTTATTTATTTATATATTTATGAAATCATTTAGTAAAAAACATAGTGCGATGGGGAAAGAAAAAAAAAAAGAGAAGAAAATATGGAGTAACTCATTTTTTCACTTTGATAAACTGAAATGGGCAATACATAAATTACAATGCTAATTCATTACAAGAATTTGTAAAATACAAGGGGAAAAACAGAGAGTTCCCCAATAGTACAACATACAATTAAATTGGAATAGAATAAGTGGCAGCAGCGGAGCACCCTTTCTTCAACAAAAACAGATGCCATGCCAATTGAAGTATACTAACTCCAATCTTTTTCCTTCCCCAGACCAAGATTTGGCATCAAAACTACACTTGTCATTTCAACTAATTGAGCTCACCCCTTCTCTGTCCTCAATGAAGAACTGGTTGGCAGATTCCTAGTACTGAGTGCTCGTATGTTGTCGCATGCCGGTTATACAAAGTGCAAATCTCTACTCAGGATGCAACCGGTGTATGAATGTTAGTAAAAAAAAAGTCAGGATTGAGACCTCTCTCGCATTTTGGCTCTTGCAAAAAACACTCCAGCCAAAAGACCTGCAAATGTTGATGCATATAATGAACAACAGCTACGATAAAAAGGAACTTGGAAAAGATATCAGACAATGTAAAATTTGCTTGTATTTGATGACATTTTAGAAGGTGTATTTGTGTTCTTCAGCTGATCATGGAATAGTGCTTACCAAATAAGATGCTGGCAGAGTTTTGCAAACTAGTAGGGACCTTGAAAATAACAATCCCGGCAACAGAGAGAGGAATTTTATTCAGTGATCCCACAAGGCTGCAGATGACAAATCAGAAATGAGACATTTGCAGTACAAATCCACCTAATATAACCACAAATTATCACGCATCTAAAGTAATTAGAGTGATCTGACATACTAGCATCACAAACTAAACCAAGATTGACTCAGAACTGGATATAAGTCACCGGTCAAATGTATCAGTGCAAATTCATCTGGCTTGAGATATAATGTATAAGGACTAAAACAAGAAAACAACTTTTTCACTTTCCTTCTATTTCTAAATTTCTTCAACCTAATACTCAGCTTTGTGAGGGGTGGTAGTGTTACAATGCAGACTACATGTAACTATGTATAGCGACCTAAGTCCCTTTTCATCTTACCTGTACGTGGTAGCTCCTGTTTGATGAAGAAACCACATTGAAGTGAAACTGATTGCCAGACCCAAAAATCCACTTAATGTCATTACTAACCAGAAGTCAGGCATTCTTAGAAGTGGTCTGTCAAGTAAATTCAAAATTGTTAGATTCATAAGAATTCTGAAACTACAAAAAAACACAAATCATGGTTAAGTGAAAGTAAAAAATGGTTGTTGTAGGTTTCTGAAATCATGTGAATTACAACATTAGACCATGAAAATAGTGCACATCTATATTTATTTACTGTGAAAAAATACTACAGAAAACAAATAGAGAAAACATGCTTTGAAGTTCTAACATGAATGATGATGGGCGAATGATAACACTCACGTTGTACAGAGGTAATCAAACTCCTTGAAAACAAAAATAAGAAGAATCCCCAAAGGCAAAGAAAGTGTGTTATTAAGCAAGACCATTGAAAATTCACCCAAGTTCCCAGATTTAGTGACCTGCTTTGCAGTATCCATGACCCTACGCAAGGTAAGCTGCAACAATAAAAATTAATGTATAAAAATCAGTCATTTATATGATTGTTAATTTAAGTACCAAGAAAATGAACTTGCAACTATATCCTAGTTCCACTTTTGAGTGTTCAAGACTGAGACTTGAATAGTTGAATGCCAGGCACAACTTGATACAGCAGTTAGGATGCACAACAAGTATAAATCTTTCAAACTATAATTTCAAATACTTTAGTACCTCTACCACTACATTATAAACTTAGTTTGCCACTGGAATGAGATATCATAATATCAACTTAGTAAAGAGGAAGCAAAAGAAAAAACTTCAATTTTTCTATATCAGTTTAGAAAACCACTAACTGATAAGAAAAGCCCCACAAAACCAAAGAGTAATTACTTTCTATTCACCAAAAAAAAAAAAAATTTACGTTAACAATTAAAGTCACAACACGATTATATACTCACAGAATACGATGCAGTTAAGAAGCAGTTTATAATTTGCCATGCATATCCAACAGCATGAAATTGCAAATCAGTTATCCCCCCAGAAACTGCTGAAACAATCTGCACGATACAGAGGCAAAAAATTATTAAACTGATTACTCTTCAAAATAAGCATGTTATAATATTCATCTGTTGGACAAGACCGTCTTTGAAAACAACTTAATTTCTTGTAGAAACAACACAATATGATCTCTAGAAGTAATGGCAGACCAGTACAAAGGCAACATCCTGTTAAACTAATAACTTCCCAGATTAATTAGCATATAGAACCTCATCTGTTAGATAAGACCATCTTAATAAAGAACACAATTTGTTAGATACAATAGTCTGGCAAGAACATCCATTTCAAATCTCCACCCATAAATGGACAAAACCCCTAAAGCACCTTGATATTGTATTTCTAGAAGGTATCAGTGTAAACAAACAATATATTTAAAATTACTTCTTTATTGAAAACATGTGTTTAATTAAAAAAAAGGAATATTTGGGGCAAATCGAAATGATTAAATAAAAAAGAAGATAAATGATGAGATGCAGTATTAAGCTATATACGATGAGCAACATGTTGATCAAAAGTTTCTCTATCACATATTCACATTTCTCAAATGACTGAGTCAATAAACATACCATTAAAAACAAAGCAGCCCAAACCCTGCTATCGTGATGCTTCATAAACAGATACATTTCACCAACAGCAGTAATTACATTAGTGACATTCTTCAGGACTGTGACCATGGCTACATTAATATATCTCAAACTGCAAAAAAGAAAAATGCAGTTAAAATACAATAAAAAAACGAATTTGCTTTTGAGCGTACACCATCTATTCATGACAGCATGTGTTCACACAAAAAAATAGCCTTAAAAGATAATGTATAGATGCCAAATTCAACTCCTCCTCAAGTCATAGAATGCAGGGTTATTTAACCATCTAAATGACAATCAAACAGGTTACAGATTCATTAGCAGTAAAATTAAGAAATAGAAATTATAAAATAAATCAAACAAGGATTCACCTAGCTGACTATATACAAGAAATACACCTCATACCTGAACATGCTTGTAACAAGCATCCCAACAAAAATGAAATTCACAGGTAACCAGACTTTAATCAATCTCCATGTTAGTGGTTCTGTCGATATGAGGCCCAGAGAACTCAGTATAGATACAATAATAACTGATATAAAGTTCTGCAGGCAGAGACAAACGAGAACTTGTAAAGAGATTGACACTGATTTTGAACCAGTTTTAATAATCATCACACATAAAAATTTTGCTGTTATGATCCAAAAATTTTAAACCCTAGCATAGCTAAGAATATTAGTTACAGTTAAATACCTGGTACACCATCAAGGATATCCCGGCGTTGAAATCATAGCTAGAGAGCACAAACTTGTTTACCAGTATCATACTGCAGGAGGAAATGCAATATGCAAGGCCAGATATTAAGGCCTGATTTTGTATTTTAGGTAGTTTGTTACCACGTATCGTTTTATCTCTCTCCTTTTCCAACTTACCACCCTCCAAGTCCATTTCATCATTCTCAAGAAACTTTGCAGCAGATAATGACCTATATTAACAGAAAATTTTGATCAATAACCACTATTAAAGATCTCATTTCATTCCATTGGCCAAGTAAAACAGACAACAATTCAAATAATAATAATAATAATACCCTGCTCCTTAACTTTTATGTAGCAAAAATAATAATAACAACAATGAAAGCGGGATGCACAAGCTGCAGGCATGCAGATGCCACTGAATATCACCAGCCAGTTAAAAGAAGAGAAAATAATTGGGGAGGGAACTAGGGGAACCCTCAAGGAAAAGACCCTTAACAGTAACTCTACCCATACTTGCCATTGGGCATTTGGCCTGGTGGTATAGTGCTGGACTCTTAGTTCCAATGGTTAGGGTTCGATCCCTAGCGGCCTATTAAATTTTTTTTTAAAAAAAAAAAAAAAAACCTCTACAGATACCTCACTTCTGTCGCATATTATTCAGAGAAGCACAGAAAATGCAACAACAAACGAAAGATGAACACAGAAGAATTGAAGTATAAATAATTGGTAAACAGTAAAGCAACCAAGATTGGAGTATTCCTTAAATAACTAAATGATACCTGTTAACTACATCTCTTCTTACTGGACTAGAAGTTTGATGGCCCTGATCCAGCACCCCATTTGAGTCTTGGAATTTAAGGGAAACCATACTGACATTTTCAGTGTGATTTCTTTCAAAAGCATCAGGAGAATCTAGAGATGCACCTACTGATAAAGTTCTTCAAAAGAAAAAAACATAACCAAGCATCAGTTTGTGCTCTGAATCACAAACTGTAAATTACAGAATCAAGAACGATAGCAGCAGAAACAATGGCCAAAGTAGTCATATATTGATTTCAAATTGCACAAAGTCTAGCAACAATATTCCTACCAGAAATAAGTCCAAAACTAAAAACCATGATGTTACATGGAACTAAAGACCTAGAAACTGAGAGAAGAGAAAGGGGAACATTTACAGGATAAAAGGTGCTTTAAATTTCAATATTTCAGATGATGGTGCAAATAATACTTACAAGGAAAAGTATTTCAGCCTCCAATAGATACTTTAAATTGAGTTTGAGCACAGGCACATCGGAAGATTTTGCATAGGATGGATGAACTTGATAACGGTGATCCATTTAATAAGCATGCAATGGAACTAGAGGTTTATCAAAAAGCCTACAACTTTTCTTATGCAAGTCTTTGGTTCCAAATATATAATCCTCAGATAGCCAACAAGGCAACAACCTTGATGTCTATCTTCCAAGTCCAACAAATATCTGCATACCTAGTTCAGCTCAATCCATGTTTTTCTTTATGCAATTTGGAAATATATGACCAGCCCACATTAACAAAAAGGATATGCAGAATCAAGTTGGCAACAAAAGTCAAAAACTACAGATAAAGATCATACAACTAATTTGATAACCCTAAGGCAGACCAAAGCAACTAGAATAAAAGATGCAATCTCTATTTATGTTTAAAGTGACCAAGTTTTTCAACACTTGATCTTCCCGGTTTTAGTTCTGAGTTACTATAACTCATCAAAAATTACAAAAGCCTTTTACATGATATAGACTACTAGATCAGCTGGAGCAATTTGCTATCAAGCCAAAAGAGTAACTAGCAGAGTTAAGTCTTTATATAGATACTAATAGCATTAAATGTAACATACACTTGAATTTTGATCAGTGCCTTACCTTATATCTATAAAAGGAAAAGATACAGCTAAGTTTACTACCAACATCCAAATTTTATAATTTGACCCACAACTAGAGAATTACCCAGTTTTATGTTCATAAGCAACGAATCAAACTTTACATGAAAGAGCAAAGTCAACAATCTTTTTGAGGTAGGAAAAAGGGGGAAACCCAGAAAGAGAAAAGAGAAAATACCTTGAAGTTGAACCCATCAAAGCTCAGAACTTGATAGCTTTGAATGCATAAAGAGCATTCAAATTATATATAACACAAAATCGTAAGCTTCAGAACAATCACGAAAGAACCCAACGAAGTTCAAAGCAGTGAGGATCGAAAGATGAAGAAAAAATAAAAATTTGAGAAACTGAGAGAGAGAGAGAACCTTTTGAGATTTGAGGTTTGAGCGAGAAAAGCAAAGCAAAGAATATGAATTATATGGAAAAAGCAGTGGAAAAGGCAAAGAGTTCGAAGAGTTTGATAACGTATACAAACAAACTGACCCTTCTCTAAACTCACAAGCTTTCCTTTTTATTTGAGATTTGAAAAAGATGGGGAAAAAGAGAAAAACTATTTTTCTTTTTTGTTGGCTTTGAATTTTCTTTGATTTCGCGTTGGCTTGGCTCGTTGAATGCTTGAACTTGTTTTATTGTCGTCTTTCCATGTTCCAGTTGCATTTATTCTTTTTGCTTAATTAATTTGACCCTTGCTCACTGCTGCTCACACTTTGGACCTTACTCCTTCCAGGTACCGTTTTGCTAAGTCCAAGTTCTCCAAGATGCCGATCTTTTTTTTTTCTTTTAAAAAAAGTACTAGTACGTAATAAAAATTAGAGCTCAAAACAAATGTTAAATTGGAGCACAGTTTTTTTAAATTGAAATGAGGTTATTTATTTATTTATTTATTTATTTATTTATTTATTTATGTAATAAATAAAAGAAGAAATATTACAAATAAAATGAATTATGAGTTTATAAACTTTATATAGCTCCATTTCAATTGTTCTTTTTCTAAATTTATCACTGTTCAATTTTGAATGCTTGATTAAGTCTTAGGAAATTTTTGATTGTAATTGAAAATTTCATGAAAGAAAAATAAAAGAAGATTTTTTTTTTGTTTTCATTTTAATGGCTAAAGACCTAATTTTGAGTAGTGACAAATTATTGTGGAGTCGTCCAATGTTGACCGGCTGGTTAAGAGTTCTTTTATGAGAAACAACTATGAACTATGTACATGATGAGCAAGTCAACTTTTAAAAGAAGTGGGCAGAGATGGATGAACCATTTAGTTTAAATATTGGGGTTTTTTTTCACCAAAAAAATATTGGGGTTTTTAAAGTTTCTTTCTATTAAAATTTAAATTAAGTAATGAAGTGACTAGCATTTTGCTTTTCATTTTCTGATGAAGGGAAATTTTAGTCTAGTAGTTTGATTGGAAATTAATAAATGATAAATAAATAAGAGTAAAAGGGAAATTTCATATATATAAGCATAATGCATGTAATCTGGATTTTTTGTATTGAATTTTCTAATCATCATTCATCAAGCACATGTGCATGTTATGCTCTTATATTATAGAAAAAAATGGAAATTTTGCTGCCTCTATGGACCACTCAAGGTTATGCCTTACAAAAAATGAGAAGACAAAAGATTCAGAACTAATGGGCAGAATCAGCTTCCCATAAAGTGGAATTAAAAGTGATATCATCAAATTAGCTCCTAATTCCTAAAAATTGTTAATGGCTGCCTCACCAAACCCAATATGCAAAAAACTCTGGTATTTACATTGACAAAAAGAAGTTAGATATATAAACATTCGGGAAGTTTGCTTAATGTTGAGTGGAAAATGACCACATTTTAGATACATATCCATTTCAATAATAGTTTGGGTGATTGGCTGCATGTGTCCAATGAAAAGGTTGTCAAGCAAGTGCACAATAATGTCAATTTTTTTTTCTTCCAAAAAAAAAATAATGTCAAGTTTTTCTTAATTATATTTTTTGGGTGCACATAATTTTGTCCTACATAATGGGATAACTTTTTTGCAACATTCCTGTAAATCTGGGTTTTTCCATTACAGAATCAACCTCAAAAGTTGGGATGTACTGTAAGGAAACATGTGCATGCTTCTAAATGGTTCCTTAATATGATTCCCTGGTTTTTGAACTTTGAAGTCATGGGTCATATTCTGATAGTAATAATTATTTATTCCTGGAAAGAAACCATAATTGGAAAAATGCAGAATAAGAAGAGATGCTTATGTTGAAAGAAAACAGTAATAGCAACATTTCATGTCTATGATATAATACAAATACAGGAAGTTACTGTAAATGCCCTTGTGGTGGTAGATGAGTCTACATCAATAAATTTTACTGCAACATCACAATCTATAATCTAACACTCAACTGACTTGAGAGCAGCAATAAGGTAAGGAATCAAAAGCTAGAAAGCAACTCTAGTCTCATAATCTGCTCAAGAAACAGTATATATATATGACTCATATCTCATAATTTTGTTCTCTATGATAAAAGCCCTAAATTTTGTAAGAATGTCTCCTTGGAAAACCAAAAAGGTTAAGTTGTAACCTTCCTATAGCAGATATATAGGAAACATATAAAGGGATTTGCTTTACCAAAAGAATTAAGCTGTAACATGGTAAACATTTGATGAACATTGTAAACTTATTATACAAAAGAGAATCAAGTTAAAGGGAAAAGAAAGTGTAATATGTTCAAGAGTTTATATGGCTAATATAAGAAGATTGCTTGGCTTTGATGAATTTACTCATGCTTGCTGCATCACCATGCATAACCACTTTACCATCTTCCATGTATACAGCACCATCTGCATACTCAAGTTCTTCCAGACGATGAGTGACCCACAGTGCTGTGACATCACCAGATACATCCAAAAGATTCTGAACGGATTTTATCACCCCAATCTAATCAAGTAACAGCAAACAATTTTGTTCAGGAAAAGCTCAAAGTATGCAGTAATAGAAAACTGTTCAATAAGTTATGCTCATTGACATATTAGTTTTGTAGACAATAGAAACATCTAATTGAACTATTGAAGAGTATCTGCAATTATCATACATTACACAGGGATCTTAGCTTAAGCTAAACTGCAAATTTTTTAGGACAATTTTCCATATCCAAACACTAGTACCAGTAAATATAGATACACACTCTATCTTGTGTTTACTATCAGTCACCTGATCACTTTCATCCAAAAAAGTCGTAAGCTCATCCAGCAGCAAGACTTTACATGCTTCAGCCAAAGCACCAGCAATGGCGACCCTTTGTTTTTGACCACCACTAAGAGTTTGAACAGGCCTCTGAAAATTGTCATGATAAAACTTGAGCAACATGAATGTTCAAAACATAATGTGATTATGCAAAAGCTGTCGAATACAAAATCTTACCTGTAGGTATTCAGACATGCCAACAGCATCCAAAGCTTTAACAACCCTAGATCTGACTTCAGCATTTGCTAAGTTTGATCTACCAAGGCCAAATGCTACATCAGCTTCAACTGTAGGCATCACCACCTGCATGATGAGAGATGCCGCTGGTGTAAGCTCAGGTTGGTTCCTCTTAGAAACTCTACCTGCTACCCATTTAAAAAGTTGCTCAATTATAGCTCAAACTTGGAGACTTTTTTTTAATATCCCAACAGATTGACATGCTTGAAAAGACAAAAGGCCCATAATTAACATGGCATAAGATGCAGTTATCAAATTGCAAATACTTGTCAGAAAGGCAGCATGTTCAAAGTTAGTTTTCCTAATTTGGAATAATGAATTGCAACCACAGTTTTACATTTTCTTCAGTAGAAGTAGTAGCCAAGTAACTCTGGCAGTAGAATGGTGATCGACTGATCGTGATGGCAGCAAAGAAGGTATGGCTCCTTTAGTGATGTAAAAAGGATGATCATCACTGCTTAAGCTTTAGCACACTTTTGAAGAAATCACTGTAATCAATTAGACTTTAGAAGAGCTTCATAAGCGCCCCCAAGACCCCCAAAGAGCTTCATAAGTTTAGAGGTAACCAAGCAAATAAAAAACATAAAGCATATGAAAGAGCTTTTCTCAAGGGAAAGAACCAACCTGATGGTCTGGATTTTGGAATACATAACTCTTTGGCCTCCTAACAAACAAGTTTCCAATTGTTGGGGT
>AWWV01014411.1:0-55945 GCA_001974805.1 Corchorus capsularis
TTTTCAATATAGATAGATACGGATTAAGCAGAATTTTCTTTTACTATATATTAGCATATATTTATACACACACCGCCAAGAACTAAGATAAAACTATAGTTGATAAAGATAAGTGCGCTAGTATGCGTTTGTGCTGCATACAATTTTTATTTTTTCCCTTTGGATCTAGATTTATATGTGTGAAGAGGTCTATTGAATCTTAACTTGAAAATAAACATATTACATCTCTTAAATATATAGAAGATAAGATAAAATAGAATAGTCATTTCGATTCTCATAAAAAAAAGTTGATTGAGGTAAATGTTGAAATTTATATATATATATATATATATATATATTATATTCATATTCACAAACAAAATAGTACGTCACAAAACTCGAACTCGAATATAATCACATAAGTTAAGTTCACACATAAATTATGAGCTTTTGTTTTTTAGGAAAGAATCATTTTCATTTCTTGATTTGGGATTACAAACGCACAGGAAGACTCGTACACCGCTACATGATTAGCACATTACTAAAACGCTAATCTATGAACCAACAAATAAACCCAATGAAATCTCATTACAATTCAAATAAATCTCTATGCCCATAAATAAACTACCTATCTACCAAATACATAAATAAACAAATTACAAATAAACTCACATTCCGTGAGAGTTGAACCTAAGACCTCATAGTCTAAGTAGGTTGGAACTAAGAGTCCAGTACTCTACCACCAGGCCAAATGCCTGATGGCTAAATTATGAGCTTAACGTATGCTATTTATAATTAATTAAGTTAAACCAAACCAAGTACCAATAACCAACCTATCTCGTCTTGATAATGAGTGATTTAGGAGAATAGGCATGCTATTGGGTAACATCAAGCGTCGGCTTTTGCCCTTTAGCAAAATGTTCAAGGCGGCGTTTCCTTCATTTTTATTTTTATAAATAATATATATAAAGAACAAATAAATCGATATTGTCGATCTATTGATAGAGCGGACAAAAATATAAATATCTTTGATGTATACACACACACGTATGAATACAAATATTGTAGTAATTAATTAAGACATAATCTTCATTTCGATTTTTTACATCCATTCGAGTCGAAAGAAGTTAAAATAAAATTAAGTAAATGATCTGATGAATAACTTAATTATACATCAAATCAATCTCCTTGATATGAACCAAAGTCGAAAGTTTGGAACAAGGTTTGGGTTTAGAGTAGACAAAAGTTAAAACACAAATAAGTAAATTATGGTCTACAAGATAATCATGTTTTGGTATTTGAGAGTACTATTAGGTATCGAACCCTCTAATCTAATCGATGAAATTAAAAGGGTATAAATGCCACTTTACACCTTAAGTTTGTATTAACTGTCACTTTGCATCTAACTTTTTTATTTTGACCAAAATGCACCCTAAAGTTTTATTTTTGTGTCACTTTGCACCATATGTCCGGTAGGACAAACGGATCAGTCACGGCGTCCGACGTGGCATGCCACGTGGACAAAAGGTGACACGTGTCACATGTCTTTTTGTGCACGTGGCATGCCACGTGTCACTTTTGGTACACATGGCGTGACACATGTCACTTTTTTTGTCAAACATGACGTGACACGTGTCACTTTTGGTATACGTGGCATGCCACGTCAGACACCGTGATAGAGCCGTTTATCCTACCATGACGGAGGGTGCAAAGTGGCACAAAAATAAAACTTTAGAGTGCGTTTTGGTCAAAATAAAAAAGTTGTATACAAAGTGACAATCCATACAAACTTAAGGATGCAAATGGTATTTATGCCAAATTAAAAAAACCCAACATTGAACATTCCAGCGTAGCTAATGGCAAAGTTAAACCAAATTTGCACGTGATCAAATTTAAGGATAATAAATTTGGGAAACTTATATATATATATATATATATTAGGGGATTGAAAGTTTGAAACAAGGATTGCCTTATAAGAATTTAATTGATTTTGGCCAGAAATATATATAGTCATCATGATCATGAGAATCATCATATTCTTATGCCGAATTTAGGGTGGCGACTTAGGAAAGGTTAAAATTATTTAGGTTAGAGAAAGGTTGTGCCACGTGTACGGCTCATATTTATTAGAGCATGTGGGTTGTTGATTAGGTTGAACACTACCTAAAGAAGAAGTTGAAGAGAACCTGATAGATAAAAGTAATTTTGTAATTACCATGGTCCACTTGTCACTAACAATATTCTGTCTTCTTAGTCTTCCATGGAAATTGCATTTGAAAAGTTTCTACTTTTCTTCATCTCTCCTGGGAGATCAATTTACTAGGGCTCATGCCAAAATAGGGGCTTTCTTTTCTCTTTAAGCATTCCCTGCCTTATTGCTCTGCAGTCCAGTAGCCTTTGTTGTCGACTCATCCTAGAAATCCTTGATTGAAGTGAAGGAAGAAAAATAGCTGTGAGAAGGTGTACTATTCCCTATTTATGGCCTGTTTTGCAGGGGGTCTAATCCTCCAAAGGAATGATAACATAACAATTTGAAGTTGAATCTTGTGTCTTGCGATGACCAAAGTATCCATCAACAAAAGCTTTCCGAACAAGGGAAGGCAAAGAGTTCTAAACTACCTCTCAATTAGCTTGAGAAAAACCTGCTTGAAACTTGAAAGCCATCTGGATCTGGGGCCTTGAAAGGAGCCTTAAGTTGTGAGTCACTCTAAGTCTAAGGAGTCCTAATTATCGGACAAAGCATATTAATACCCCCTTTTTCTTTTTCCCGTGCTCGTAAAGCGAAGAAGAGGACATCTTTTCTTTGACTTCAAATACGCATGATCTTCTTTTCTTCATCTCTATGTCTGGTGCACGAGGTTCACCTACTACTAGACTGAACAAGTGAATAGTTTACTTAATTAGTTTTAGTACTTTTGTTTTCTGTGCTTTCTTTCTTTAAAGATAGAAATTTTTGGTCTGATATTTGTTTCACTATTAATTTTAATATTTCTTTAATAATTCCATTTATCCATATGAGGGTGGTGGCTGGGTTTTGAAATTAGAACATTCCAAATGTTCTTCCTAGGGTTCATGAAAAAAGAAGGTGTTCCTTGGTGTTTGTGAAAAAAAAAAATCAGAATTTTTTTAGTTGATCATTATCCACCCCCTTTTTTTTTATTATTTAAGATAGTAAAAGTTGTGGATTAATTTTATCTTTCCATGGTTAAAAACTGTTTTTGCCCTTAGCAAGTAAAGTTTCTATTGTTTTAAACTTTTTCAATGACTCATATTCTCTAACAAACCTCCATCATACACGTGCCAAGAACCTTTCCTAAATCTTTTTAATTTCAACCTTTCCTAAGCGTCACCGAATTTAGGCAATGAATTTCCTTTTGTTTTTGTTTTTTTCTATTTGCAACATTAGGCGTATAGCAATCATATGGGGCAACTTGCATGCTTTATCTGGCCTCCTCAAATTCATTGCAGGGATGGTTGGATTTGGACAGTAGTCTATCTTTTATTAATGTTATGTTATAACTTGCTAAAGAAACAAAGAAGAGAATTAAAATACAAAAAAGGAATAAAAAAAAAAGGAGGATTAATTATGAGAATAGCCTAGCTGCTTCTTCTCTTCTGATTATGATTTATGTCTATTTTAAAACAACAAATATGATCATCAAGTTTTTTCTATTTTATTAATTAATTGTGTACTTAACTTTTCTAGTCCCAAGTGAACTTTAATATTTTAAGTTTGTTTTGAAGTATTATTTTCCTTTTGCTTGTTTTTTCTTTTGTTTTTATACATTAATTCCTTTTTCTGTTTGTTAGGTTATGTTTCTGATAAGATCTGGTAAGATATCAATACTCAAACTACAAAGTTTTATGTAATAATAATATATTGTACTGCCGGCAGCTAGATATATTTATTCTGCAATTTATTAATTATAATTTGTGAAATGGCCTATGTAATTAACATTTTGACAATTCACGTATTTATACTTCGGTTTGTAAAATAAAACGAAATTGATGTGACTCAATTTTGAATTAACCGTACTACTTTAAGGTGACTACTAAAGATCAAGAAGGTTGCACCAATTATAAAACCAAAATTCTTAGCTCCAATGACAAGAATTTGATCAGAACGATGGCTATATGTTACACTTCGCTCTACTTCAAAAGCATGTTTTAACATATTTCATAGAGATAGAATTTCTATTTTCTTTTTTTAGTATATTGAAAAGCTATTAACCTTATATTCAAGCTGGATCGGCCTATTATGAAAGTAAAAACCTTTCAACAATGATATAATGATTTTTATTTTTTTTTTTTGGCAAACGAAATTACTATATGAATGTGTTTTGATTTTTTTTTTTTGCCAGAATGTGTTTTGTTATTTATTCCCATATATAAAATTATATTATTATAATTGTTTTCTTAACTATTAAGAATTAATCAATTACTTTTTTTTTTTAAAGAAAATGTAATTCTCATTCATTCAAATGAAATTACATAAATAAAACTCAAAATTACAATAAATTGAGAAGTGTCTTCCTTCTTCGTTTGTGGATCTGGATCTTGCTTTGGAATTTGAGCCGTCTTATCGATCATTCGAGGCATCGAACCTTCTTGATAGATCTCTGCCATGCCCATCACCAGTTCGCTTTCACCTTCGTTTTGGTCTAACTCAAGGTTTTTATCAGCGAGAAAAAAGTGACTGATTCGACAACCTCCTTTGACAGACTTGCAAATCAAAAACAAAATCATCATATTCGTAAGTTCAACAATTCTCAATCTATTGCAAACTAAGAAAACCAAACTAGACTGACTCAAAAAAACTGACTCAACGAAACTAAAAAACCCAAAGATCTTGGAACTATTAACCCAAAACAAATCTAAAGAATTTGTACGACTGGATTTATTTAAAAAAACAAAGAAAAGAAAAAAAGATGAAAAAGATCAGATCCCTCCTCCCCCTTGACAAATAAAGGTCAAGGAGGATAAGCAAACAAAAACTTAGAAGAAAAACTAGAGAAAAAGGGAGAATGAGAGACGGCTAGGGTTATACAGGCTGTGTACTAAAAAAAAAATTAATCAATTACTAGTCAAATAGTAGATGATATATCATGCTTTCGGCTAGAAATAAGAGCCTTATCAATAGCAAAATTTAGGTGACATTCTTGAAATTCAATAGGAGAAATGATTAATTGTGCTTACGAAACTTAAAAATCACTACTATATATAATTGTTTGAAATTTTATCAACAGCAGTACCTAAATATTGACAAATATATAATTTTTTATGGTATATATCAAGACTGATTTATAAATATCTTATCATGGTAATATAATTGTTTAATGACTGCATACCAATAAAGAACAAAAATATATAGTAGTATTGTTACCATCATATAAAAATCTTGCTGGACAATCCACAAATATTACGATGAACATTTGAATTTGAGACCCCAAATTTTTTGAAGCATGCACCACTTACTACTTAAATTTTGAAAATGTGACTTTTGTATTAATTAAAATTCGATTTTTTTTTGGTGAAAACTTTAAAATTCAATATTATTCATGTATGTATATGTATATGCTTTCTCACCGTACAAATTGCACAAGTTGGGCATCATCCATTTCTTCAAATACATGAAAGTTAAAACCTGTACGGATGGTTTATTGACAATTTCTTCCATCCATATAGAGTGTACCAATAACCAAACAATAAACAAGTGGACATCCCATCCATTTCAATCCAAGTCAACCAAGCAAAATTAAATAAATCTTTCTTTCTTTTTAATTAACATATATTGTCATATGTCTTTTGGGATTGTGAAGAAAAGTTTTCACAATAGTTGAGAGTGGGTTTTGTCCATCTTTTTCTTAATTTTGATAGAAGGAAACTAAAATAATTCTTTATTAACAACAATCTATCCTTTCAAAGTTTATATATATATATATATATATATATATATATATTCATTAATGGGTTTAATTTGAAAGCATTTAGAGGCAAAAGAATCAAAATGTGTCTAAACTCTGAACTGTCTAAACTCGTTTAATTTTAAAATTATATTAGAATATTAGTATAAAAAGGGTTGTTGTTTTTTAAATAAAGGAATTTTATGAAATAAAAATTTCAACACTTTACTAAAAGATTCAAAAGATTGAATTGTTAATGTACAAAGTTAAACAAGTTCGACCTAACCCAGACATGTATTTCTCTAATCAAATTGATTCATTCCATTAATTCCTCAGTCACTCATAGAGCTCTCAATAGCATAGACATATAGCGCATATATATAGCATACGTCAAGGGTTTTATAGTGATTCGATGTCATCACGCCTATGATATAGATCGCCATAGCTATGGCCTATGAAGGTCGGCCAAGATTAAACCACACGACTCCACTAAAATTATGTACAAATCTATAAATTTTAGTTAAACAATATACACACTTTTAATAGTGGGTGATAATAAAATTTTTAGGCAAAATATATATAGCATTGGTATACACTATACTTAAATGCTTTCTACCATATTTAATTAGTATGAAGCCAAAATCGAAAACGTACGAAATTTTCAAATACAAATTTTGGCTAAAATGAACTAATATTTTTTTATTTGTGAAAAAAAAAAGGGAGTTTCAGTTTAGGAGAGTGAAATTATTATAGGGTATATCTTTGATAAGTAATGTTGCTTCATTTAAAGATAAATTACTTTTTTTATAGAGTATATATGAAATCTCATTACAATCAGAATAAATCTCTATATGTCCAAATATCTAAATGAGAAATCAACTCAAACGAAACTATCATAAATAAATCATCTACCTACCAAATACACAAATAAACAAATTATAAACTAAACTCACATTCCGTGAGACTTGAACCCAGAACCTCACGGTCCGGGCACAGTACACCTATCAGTTGAGTTAACAACTCGGGTGCTTTAAAGATAAATTACTAAGATAGTCATTTTCACAATAATATTCGAAAATTAAATTTTTATTATGCCAAAGTATAGCATGCGCCATCCATTGACATTGAGTATAATAATAATGGACCACACATAATCAAGATGTAGGTTTTAATGATCATTAAAATCTTAATAAATTATGGGGCAGCAAACACTTATCAATTATGTTTAGTACTAACTCACAACGTCATTAATACCAAGTCTGCAACATTTCATCCTATCCTATATATCTATTCATGACGCCTTAAGAGTTAAGACCTTGTTTGGTTGAGTTTTTTTTTTTTAAATAAAATCTTTGATTTTATATTTTACTTTTTGAGCTTGTGCTTTCTATTCATGCCTCTTTTTTTCGGTTAAAAAAACCCCCAAAAAAAAAATAAAGAAGCAAAAGAGGGCAAAGGCCAATCAAATAATAGAACCCAAAACGATTGAATTTGATTATCTTTACTCAATGGGCTATCATAATTTCCAAAGGATAGCCGGTGCCTTCTACAAAGCTAATTATCACAATTAAAAATAATAAAATTATAATTAATTAGTGTTAGGCGCAGTTAAAAGAAATGAATGATATGATGACTTGAAGAAAATAATATAATAACATTATTAAACGAATGACATAGAGTTACTTCTTATTATGTATGTATGTATATAGGTAAATGAATATGGGAAGAGAACTAAAAAAATCTAAAGTTGTTGGATTATTTAACATATAAAAGGCTAATAATACTACTTATAATCAATAAAAAATAAGTTGACATGGTGATAGCAGTATTATAGAGCAAACGAATATGCGAATTTTTTTTTTTTTTTTTTGGTGAAGAATATGCTATATGATGTATCATTGTAGAGACATGCTCGACTTATGACAAATTCGATGGTGCAAATTATACTTTTCTTTGTTAAAACAAACAAATTAAATTAATGGCCTAATATCCAAATTGGAGCTAAATCTTCCCAAACTTACTTAATTTGAGTCTAAATCTTTAAATAAGACTAAATTTGACCTAAACATTAGCAAATTGCACCAAATTAAATCTATTTTGGACGGGATTATGGTAGTGAAACGCACGCTCCGTGATTATAATTCCAAAATTCCGTCCAAAATAGACTCAATTTGGTATAATTTGTTAACGTTTAGGCCCGATTTAGTAATATTTAAAGGTTTAGACCCAATTTAGACATTAGACCTTAAATTAATTAAGATTTCCATTTTATTCCCATCATGCACGTTTGAAGTTCTTATCCATACTCTAATTAAAATGGTTAGAGGTTAAAATTTAACTGATTAGGGAAATTAATCTTAAGTTCGACATATATATCACTGCTTTTTTAAAAAGAAAAAATTCCCACTCTTAAGTATAAGCAATTTAAGCTCCTTTTGCCTTGATAAATACTTAAACTTGACTCATTCTTTGTGCAAGTAGAGCTTAAACTTGATGAGTTTTTAATATATAATAATAATCTCGAGTGACTTGTGATTGTATTAAGCATTTGATTTTCTTGAACAATGTGATTTATGTTTTATTCATATATGAATAAAGTATTGTACTTGTTAATTTTTCAAGTATGAATATTGAATTCAAGTTTCCGGAGAATACATATTCTTTGTTTTTGTTACCTAAGAACATGGGGACGTAGAGCAAGATTGACCAGTTAATTAACGGTATATAATTTGTTTATCTGATTAAGCACAATAAAAAATTATTCAATAATTGGTCTTCACTTAGAATTGGTTTGATAATTTATATAATAATAATATTAAGTTTTTGAAAAAAAGATAACAAATATTTAAGGGACTTCTTCTGAACAGATTAGTCTACAAAATTTACTAGGTAAATTATAGTTTTTTTCTTTTCTTTCTTTGAGACTGAGGTCCAAGATGGTATGCAATCATATGGAGACATCCATATGATAAAGACCCATCTGACCATCCATTTGACTGACCTAGTCTCTTGTTTTAGTTGAGAATAAAATGGGTTGAGATGGGAAATTGTCAAACAATATAAAAGAAATTATACATGAAAATTAAACTTTGTAAATTAGTTGGACTTACTATATGTCAATATATATAATTATATATAATTTTGGTTATCTTTCTTCTCTTCTTCTAATCTAATTCAAAGCATGCGCATTTTAGGCCCATAAATAATCTTAAATTTTTTAACATATAGTTTTAGAAGAAGTAATCCTTGTATATTTATATTATGAAGAAAGCTCTTTAGTTTTTTCCCCATAGAGACAAACAATTCTAGATTACCCAACATATATCTTCCTAAATAATCTAGAACAACAATAATAAATCAAAGTCCCATATGATTAGGACAAGAGATTCTAATTGGTTTTGCCTAATTTTATTTACTTGCTAGAATATAAGCATGCCAAGCTGCTTTTATTTTTCCCAATCTTTTATTTTTTTGTTTTACTAAGAATAAATTTAGTAGTTTAGATTAGATGAACTCCTTTTTAACTAACTTGTGATTCATGAGATGTTTTAGGACCCACACCCATAAAATTGATATTAAGGGAGAGATGGGCAAATGATTGATCTTGATTGATTGAAAATGAGCTGTTTTGGAATCACATTATCTTCTTCTTAGGTTGGCTTCTAAAGGGTTGTGGGCCTAATTCTTTAATTTTTTTTTGGTAATATAATTCTTTAATTGTTGCACCTATATAAAATCATGATACATTAAACAACATGACCATACAAGAGGTTGATGATGATGATGATTGATCATCCCATTACATCATCATTATCATCATTCTAATCATTTTCTCTAGATAAGTACCATTCTAATCATTGGACTCTATATATCTTTTTATAAGTTAAATTTTTTGTTTAATGGATATAATGGGGTTCAACAAGATGAAAATTTGTAATTTAAGTCCAAAACCCTGTTAATTGTTATTAAGCGATTTTATTTGCATGAAAGTTATAACCTATGCTTTTTGAATTGAGTAGGATGAGTTCAATATATTTTAAGTAAGGTTTTAGTTTCGAGATTTGCGTATTAAGAAGATAGCATTTGGGGAGGTTTCCCGATTGAAATCTAATTCGGGTCGATTCCAGATTAGTTGAAGTCCAATGTGTCGAGTAGCTAATTAAAAAAAAATCCCAAATGAAAATCTATTAATCATACTAAAATTAATTAAGGATTACAGTTCTCTTATCACAAGCGACAACAACAGTTGGAATTCATAAGGAACACAATCAAAAGCTGAATAAGGAATTTACTTTTACATATTGGAATTTATATACCACATAGATAGAAGGATGCAATATACTTAATCTTCAGCTTTCCTGTTTTCCATCCTGTTTCTGAATTTCATTCCTTTTCATGTGAAGAAATTGAGTGAAACTTTGAAGAACAGCTTCAGGCTCATCACTCTTCATGAGCTGTTGTGCAACTTCAGCTGGAGTTACTGTTACATTTTCTAAAAGATTTTCAATAGTTGCAAAGGAAGAATGGTCTTTGATTCCAAGATAATTAGCTGCAAGCTTCCGGAATCCAGCAGCAGAGCAATAACCCATGTAAACATGAACATCCATTCTTCCAGGGCGAAGCAAAGCAGGATCCAACTTCTCTTTATGATTTGTAGTGAAAATGATGATCCTTTCATCCCCACAGCTTGACCATAATCCATCAAGGAAGTTAAGTAACCCTGACAATGTCACCTAAAAAAAACCAATGAAAAGCATTAATTAAACTTGTAGTTCTTGCCTATAATCCTA
The DNA here is from genome assembly GCA_001974805.1 of Corchorus capsularis. Lineage (NCBI taxonomy): Eukaryota > Viridiplantae > Streptophyta > Magnoliopsida > Malvales > Malvaceae > Corchorus > Corchorus capsularis. The sequence goes on from AWWV01014411.1 coordinate 10,673, forward strand.
GAGGTTTATCACTTTATAATGAAAATTAACATATAATCACCCCAGGATCAGTAGAAGGAAGGCGATTCGGTTGCTGATCATCGTCATCTTCTTGATCATCTTGAATTTTGGCACGATCATGGGCTACTTTGGTGCTGCAATCTATGTCTTCAATAAGGAGAATGGACCGGTTCGTGGTGGATGTTAATATGTGTCTTAAGTCAGAGTCACTTCGAGCACTTTGAACTTGAAGATCATAAATATTGTATCTTAAGTAATTTGCAATTGCAGCTACTAATGAAGATTTCCCTGTCCCTGGTGGACCATAAAGAAGGTACCCTCGTTTCCAAGCTCTACCAACTCCCTCGAAGAAGTCCTTGCGTGTAACGAACGAGTCAAGGTCTTCCATTACGGATTGCTTCAACTCTGGCTCCATAGCCAGAGTCTCAAATGTTGCAGGGTGCTTGAAAACTGTGGATTCCCACATGGAACTCTCTTGATCGTAGGTGTAAATGTTGAGGGTGTCACGTTTGTTTAAAATGGACTCTGCTGTTCTTGTAATGTGTGGGAAGTAGCTTTGCATTACTCTGTCTCTGTTGCTTTTCTTGCAAGACAAGCGAAAGTATCTTTTTTCGCGAGGGAAGTAATTTTTGGACTCGATGGAACGAAGAGTCCATTCTAAGCGCATTCCCTGGAATTCATCGATGATCTTGCAGTCTACGGGAATGCTTTGTTTTGGTGGCGATTTAGGGTTTAAGGGTTCGTGGGATCCGATCAAGAGACTATCTGTTGAAGGGCCGATCCTAGTAGGTAAATATGCTTCCACAGCTCGGAATGTTTCGTTATTAACAGCTTGCCAACGTTCCTCGATGATGAAAGTGAAGTCAGAAGAAAGGCAACGAGAGGCTAAGTCGAAGAATTTCGAGGAAATGAAGTTCTGCATTTGTTGTGGGATCATTTCATTCAAGATGGTACGGATTAGCATGGCCATGGCGGAGACAGAGGCATAGATGGACAACAGGCTGGAGATTGTAGGGAGATTTTCCAACAGTGAAGACATTCTCACTTGCTATTTAGTAAGGCTTTTGAGTGTAGGCAATTGAAGAGTGAAAGCATCAAAAGAGAATTTATAAGCAGATGGGAAAGGACTAAATGAACTTGTGCAGAAAAGAGTTGGAATTTGTAGTGTAAATTTCCTACTATTGTAAGTCTAGCTAACAAAAAGTATTAAGAAAGTTCCACAAATAATGTTCACACTTACTTTGACGCTTTACAAATTACAGCCTAAAAGGGTTCGAAGTTTCAGAAGAAAACTAAATCTGGAATCCTAAGATGAAGTAGTAATTTTATTGTTTATTAAAAAAATTTAGAGCAACTTGTAAAAGCTACTTGGCATTCAAGTATATAGCTACTAAAAATTGGAAATCTCTTACTATTTTGGAGTAAATATTATATCCTTCAGCCTTAATTAAGTTGTAATATATATCAAGCAAAAGATAAGCACGTTGACCTACTGGACTTTCTTTGAAATGTGGTTCACGCTATCGGGAAAACGTCAGGTCATTTGTTAAACAATTGAGGGGAAATGAAAGCGGGTCATCTGAGAAGGTTCCTTTCAACTTCATAGCAAAACATTCATTTCTCTATTTTCTTACCTTATCTCTTGCATAATCGTAAAAGGAGTTCAGAACAAAATTTCCATAAATTACAAAGATAACTCCCTAAACGAAGGGGCAGAAACAAAATAGCATGATTTCAAAACTATGGATACCTTGTATTGCAACCCATGAAAGTCATCCTCACATAAATACAAACTCTCGAAGAAACGACACGATCTTTCACCTTTTGTATGAGTTAAGATTTAGGTTTGTTGGGCTGGTTGTACTGCCCAAATTTTGCTGAGACGCCTGCATCGGTTAATGTATCCCAAACCTGAATCATAATCAGTACTGTTAATCACCCTGGCGTTAAATAGTAGTACCAAGTTTCAATACAGAAGAACATAATATTGCTAGATTTTCTACTCACTCCCAATTTTCCCTTTGAGCCTCCAATAGCCAGCAAAAAGGGATTATCTTGTGAAAAGGAAATAGAGAAGACGGCTCCCTGATAACATTCAGAATTCAGAATAGCATGTCAGAATCAATAAGTGTTGTAATGGTCAAAGAATAACACATGGATTCTCAAATGCTTCCCCCTAAGCCGGGCCCCACAGCTACTTACTGCTTTAGGATTCCTGGACGAAACACATGAAGGTTGATTGTTTGACAAATCCCAGAGTTTTACCTGCAGCAAATGAAGATCAACCAATGAAACCACCTAAACTAATCATGTTACATGGTATTTGAACGCACTAAAAGAAAACCTAGTTTACCATTTTATCCATGGAGCCAGTTGCAAGAAGCTGTAAAAGAACAAAAGGAAGTGTCATTTATAGGAAATAATTAATTTAGCCAAGAAATGAGAAAAGAGACATAGGTTGGTACATTTGGTGCTGCAGGATTATATGAAAGCGTGCAAGCAGCTTTGTCATGTGCATGGAGAGTGAAACTTGGTTTTGACTCGGATGATGGATCAGACTTCGCAGCTCGAATATCATAACCTCTGATTGTACCATCTTCAAGACTCACCTGATATTGAAAGTAAAATAATCTTAATATCCAATTAAAAGGATAGCAGCATCTGCATCTCTAGAATATTAACCCAAGTAAAAGGCTGGAGTACACACCACAAATGAGTATTCGGTGTGTGGATCCCATGCCAAGCATTCAACCTCAGCAGTGACTGACCACTTAAAACCAGAATGAGACGGTACTCTGCCATCCTTCTGCAATGCATAACATGGTCCAAAATATCCGTATCAATATCTAGATATCTATTACACGGGGAAAAAGTTGCTTGGGCAGGTTAGTAAATGCACGTTAAACATTTGATTACCATGACAACTGAATGATCAAAAGATCCGCTAAGAAGAACTTGTGGGGCATGATGATTCCATGCAACTGCTTGAACCTGTAAGTTTACAAAGAAATTTTAAAAATTCAATAACAAAATTGAAAACTGAAAGTAGTTACTGCTGAATACTTCAGAAGGCAGGATTATATTGGTGAGATTTGTTTCAATCCATGGATAATGCAAGAAATGCTCAAGACAAACTTAAATGGTTCTAGCAAGATTAAAATCTTGCCTTGTCTTCATGATGCTCCATGGTTATGTTACATTTTCCAGCAGCCACATCCCAAATCTTAACTTGTTTGTCAGCACTACAACTAGCAAGGATATTCCTGTTTTCGTTTATTAAGAAAAAAAAAAGTATAAGAAGAACTAGATTCTTCATAAAATTCAAGAACAGACAAGGCCTGGGAGATTAAACAACCTGTACTCCTTGTTCCAAGCAAGACCAAGAACTGGACCAGTATGACTTCCCTCCTTGTATTTTGATTTCTAGCACAAAATAAAGCATGAAGTGAGATAGATTATAAGTTGCTTCTCTCAAATTCAAACTTTAGTCAACCAGTGTAGATATTCTTAACTTATGACAGACAAGAAAGATAAAACCATTGCCCAATATCCTAACAAATTACACACCAAAAATCACAATCTATGTACACACTTTGACATGTGTACCTCGTCTACAGAGACATTAGATGTGCAATTTCTGGACAACACTAAAAACAAGGAATTTATATACTTAGAGAGGTGATCAAATTCAAAAGTTTCAAAAGCATTAAATCTGGAAGGAATTCAGAGCTGAACCTTCTTTCCTTTCTTTGTCTTCTTCTTATCCACTTTGCCACCTAATACCACACATGGTTGCACTTCATCAATCTGAGAAAAGTAAAATATGATTAGGACTTTGGGACACACTCATTGGTCAGTAGCTTTCTGGCCTATAAGCTAAGAAAGACTAACATCGGTAATCACATACAGTGTCAAGGTCCCATATTTCAATTGCTGGATCCATTGAACCAACAGCCAAAAAATTCCCTGTAATAGAAAAAAGAAGAGCAAGTGAACAAACATGAACTAACATCTGCTAAAAGTGGCAAGACCTGAGTGCATGTTCCTTTTAATTTATAAGATTTCAAACACGGATACCAGCATCCAACCAAGTCTACTTGAGCTAAAGCCCTAGCTAATTAGGATGTATAAGTTCACAAGAGCAAGCCTGAAAAAATGAAGCACTCCATGGAAGTCCATATATGCATACATACACAGGTATAGACAAATACTTCCACAGAAACTTCCAATGTGAAGATGTAGATAGTGTCTAACCTTTTTCTCCCCCTTTAAGTGGGCAGTCAAGCCATGCAGTTGAAAGGGGAAATTCTGAAATGATTATATCATGGTGAACAAACATGTTTGAATCACCATCATCTGTATCCTCATATATCCAGACCTGTTTATATAGAAACAACACACAGTGAATACCTTGGGTGTTTAATTTCAGTATCTGTGTGTTTGACAAGAGATACAGAGAGTCAACATGCCTCAAGATGGCTAACATCGTCTTCATTGCGTGCACAAACTATGACAGAATCCACAGGTCTAATCGTCATGTCCTCAATCTCTTCTGAATCATCATCCTAAAAATTGTCAAGGCATCAGAAGCCGAAGAAGTTATGAAAAAACCAGAGGCTAATACAATATAGAAGTTCTCATTCTTACATCCTGATCCTTTAAATATGGATCCATCTCATTGCTTGGGTAGTAAAGGTCTCCAAGCCCCTTGCTAAATAGTTCAATACCTAACATAAAAAATAAGCAGATGCTTATTAGGTACCAAAATCAGGACAGCAAGTTAGTTAATATCAGTGGAAATGCTTCAGGTCAACGGCAACTAATCCATTCCCAACAACAAAAAAATAAATGGAAACAAAAAACAAAACCAGAAGATCATTCAAGTAGATATACCATCATCCTCATCATCATAATGCTCCATGTCAAGTTCTTTCAACCCATCCGTAAGATCATCCATTTGGGTCCCTGACTTGCCAAGTGCATCCGCCACAGCAAGTGCTTGGGCAACTTCACTGGGTTGCTTCTCAGCTTCAGCATCCATATCTTCATTCTCTTCTTCAGTGTCATCATCTTCACTGCACGAAACGAGAGTATTAGTAAAAGGACACCAATCAAACAAATCTCCATTTACTTGTTGCTTTACTTAACTTCTGGTTTCAAAATTAGAATAATTAAAAATGCAAATAACGAAAGCGAAACAGCAGAATATAACCTGAAAACCGTTGAATGCAAATAAAACTAAATGTTAATTTCTCAATTCTAGAATGAGTCAATAATCAAACAAAGAATTGATACTTTTTTTTTCTTTATTGGACAAACTCAAAAAAGCCACCAAACAAACATAGGCTAATCAATTTCCCCTTTTCAAACAGTTTGCATTTTTATTTATTAAATTTGTAACAAGTACATACCAAGCTGAATAATAGTCTTAAGCTGTATAAACATAAACATTTAAAAAAAATGAAAAAAAGGGAGGATTACTTTCTCTCCAAAACGCCGGTCTTAATCATTTCATCAATTTCGTCTTTGGAAGGTAACTCAGCCACGGCTGGTTCAGGCTTTGACGCCCCTTTCGGCACCCATGAGATTGCTGATATCATTTTTCTCGGTTGTCTTTTATCTAAATTTTATTCCAAAAAATATAGAAAATTTTGAAGAACGTTGAATTTGAAGCTAATAAAGAAGAAAAAAAATCACCAAAAACAAATCCCAGAGAGCTGAAAAGGGTTTTGGCTTTGTACTGTGTAGAGAGGATTGTTGTTGTTGGAGCCTAAAACCCTAAACGGTGGTTTTGCGGCGGAACCGCTACGTTTCTCACTCTTTTTTCTCTACACTAAAACTTAAAAAAGAAAAAAAATCAATTTTTCGTGCCACGTATAAGAAAGTAAGGGAAGTCTACAGTGAAACGATGCGTTTTATTACTCGAACAGTCAGGGCCTCAGGGGAAAATGGGACAAAAAAAAAATTCAAAAATATGGCAAAGTTGCCGCGGCCTCGCGGGAAAGGGAAGCCGGAAGGAGGGAAAGGGTATCGTAAGGTTTTTTCCCTCGGGATAAATAATCATAATGTTTTTTTTTTTTCTTTTGGGTAACCCTTTTTTTTTCTTTCAAGGAAAATATAATTTTGCCAATCAAAATAAAAAGCAAACGATTAATATATTTTTAATATTAAATTATGAGGATAAATATCAATATTTTCATAATATCATCGCTTGATGTTGAATTTTATCACCATTGTTTTATTTTATTTCAATAAAAGTGAATATAGTAGATATTTTGGAATATATTAATTTGGGTACGTAGCTTGAATAAGTTTTGGATTTGCACATTTTAGTTACAAATGTACAAATGACAATTTATATCATATATATATTCTTCATCATCTTCTTACTTGCTAGTCATCAATTCCTATTTTCTTTTATCAACACATGCAACTATATACTTTGTTACTCATTAACGTTTCAACAAATGAGGGCACTTTGATCATGTCTTTCAACAAAACAATGTTCATATGTATTTTGGTGACCCCGGGCCAAGTAAGTCAATTGATGATTTCAAAACAAGTTCATATTAAGATTGCAAAATGAAAGATATGATCAATATTAATTATATATATATATATATATATATTACACATTAATAATAGGAAATGGTGAGGTTTATTTGAGGCAATTTATGTTGTTACAACTTCTTCTTCTTTTTTTTAAAAAAAAATCCTAGACTAATTGTCAAGGGTCATAAGGTTTGAGGACCCATTTAATACAAGTTGACACTCATTCTCTCAATTCAAACATAGGAAAAGAACAATGTACTAGTTTTTATTTCTACATGACAATTGTAACATATAGAATTCTCCTTATGGTTGAAATGGATAACAATATTGTAATTCAGTCGGAAAAAGATCGAGACCAATATTTTTTCTCATATAGACCCATTTTTCTGCATTCAATGTATAAAAAAGAAAAGTAGTGGTAACATATGTACTCTTTGGTACAATTACATTATTTTTTTTTTTGAGATATGGTACAATTACATTATTTGATTGTTAGTGAGCCACATTAACACATATGCAAGCAGCTTAATTAATCGAAAAGCTTTATTTGATCCAACTTCAATACAAATTCCAATATTTTTAGACTAAAATCTCAATTAGGGCCCTAAACTTTGCCAAAAGGGTCAAATAAGTGTCCAAACTATGAAAATGTCAAATTAGTGCCTGAACTTTTCGATTTGGGTCAATTCAGTCCAAAATGTTTTGGATTATTTACATTTAATCTAACATTTTGGACTGAATTGCCCCAAATCGAAAAGTTCAGGCACTAATTTGACCCTTTCATAGTTTGGGCACTTATTTGACCATTTTGGCAAAGTTCAGGGTCCTAATTGAAATTTTAACCATATTTTTAAGATTCATTATTTTTTCTCAAAAGTTGTCAGATTCCAGTAGGATAAGGATTATTTTACTAATTAATTAAAAAAATATTGAGAGATAATGTTTTGGTGAATTTTAAACCATAATTGTATTATAGGTGCAAATGTGCAATAGTATATGCAGCAATTCATAATAAGAAACATAATAATGAAGTATAAAGACGAATTGATTTTTCCTTGGTAAATATTGTGAAGGGGAATACTAATAAAATATAAAGATTTGAAGGTATTTTTCATTGTTGTTTTTAACAGCCTAATTAAGTAACTTTGTGAAGGAATTAGAATTACTTGATGCAGCTTTCGTGACGTCACGCACCACAGGATATATACATAACTTGATGAGATGGGTCCAGCCTAATTCTGACAGGCCCCACAAGATCTTGCGACGTCAAAGGAAGACTCAACACACAAAAATCGGACGGTTATAGGTCAAAGCTGTTGAAAACAAAATGACATTTTCGACAAAAAAAACCGATTAACGAACGGATTTAAAAAAAGAAAAAGAAAAGAAAAAGAAAAAGAAAAGAAAAGAAAAAAAACAAGGCAAAAACAAAAACGAAAACAAAAACGCTTAAAACGAACTATGAAGAATTAGTTCAGTCAAGAAGTGTGACAGAGAGAAACCAAAGGAGAAAACGGGGGCTCCCAATCATCAGTCTTACTCAGCCCACGAAGAATCGCTCCAACAAAAATTACACCCGCGAAAAACACTACATCGCCACCAAAATCGATTCTCTCACCTCTCATGCACCGCCACGTGTCATCCATTGTACTCAACGTTTCCCTTTCCAGCTTCACCCCTCCTCGCAGTCTCTCCATTTTGGCATTTTCTCTTCTCTTTGTCTCCAACAAACAAACAGACTGAACTCTCTCTCTCTCTCTCTCTCTCTCTCTTTCTCTCTTTCTCTCTTATTTGTCTTTCTTTTCTTTTGTTCATAAATTTTGCTTCTCTGCCTATGCCAAAATCGCTTTCAGGAGAACTCTTTCCTTTTGGATAAAACGTAAGATTGAACTCTCTCTTATTATTTATTTGCTTATATATTGTGATCTTTTTGGTTGCTCTGCTGTTTGGTTGGCGAGAAAAATAATCAAGCGCAGAGAGATTTTTGTTTATTTTCCTTCCTTTTTTGAAGATTCTGGACAGAGTTTTTAAGCTTCGTTTTGATTTTTTTTTTTGGAAATTTGCTCTACTATACGGATTTTTATTGAGCAATTAGAGTCATATTCTACCTCTGTTTCTTTTACGAGAGCTTTCTCCTTTTGGACTAATCGTAAGATTCGACTTGCTTTTAGATTTAATTTACACATTGTAATCGTTTTGTTGCTCTGCTGTTTGGACGGCGAGAAAAGAATCGTGCGTCGAGATCGTTTTCCGTTTATTAGTCTCCTTTGTTTTTCTCAGAGATACCAGCCGGAGTTTATAAAGTTACGTTTTGATTTTTGTGGAAATGTTTGTTCTAGTATACGGATTGTTATTGAGCAATTTGAGTCAGATTCTACTTCTGTTTTCTTTTTTAGTTTTAAACGCTATTTGTTTGCCTTTCGCATGAAATGTTGCACGTGTTCCTCTCTTATTTTCTTGCACTTTCTGGCTTACCAAACAGCATTTGAACTGATTTTCCAGTACTGGATTTAGCGTTCTTTTCGAAATGTTTATAATGCAATGTGTGATCTGTATCTTTTATTTCTGTTCATAATTACAGGACTCAGGAAAAGCTTGCTTCTCTTCGGCCATAACGTCACTAAAGATGACGAATCCCGAATCGGCGGGCCACTCATCATCGGGCCCGCCAGGGCTGACGAGGCGGCCGTCGCGAAGCGCTGCAACCACAACGTTCTCGATGGAGGTGTTTGACAATGAGGTCGTACCTTCATCGCTTAGTTCCATCGCTCCCATTCTCCGCATCGCCAAGGAGATTGAACATGAACGCCCCCGCGTCGCCTACCTTTGTACGTCTATTAAGTTTCTTTTTGTTTATTTTATTTATCTGTTTTGGAGTTTTTTTTTTTTTTAACATTTAAAATTGATTTTTTTTTTTTAATTATTTTTCTGCGAAGGTCGTTTCTATGCTTTTGAGAAAGCGCATAGGTTGGATCCGAGCTCCAGTGGACGTGGTGTGAGGCAGTTCAAAACTGGTTTGCTGCAGAGACTAGAAAGGGTAAATTCGATATACTACTATTTATATCCATTTTATAATCACATTGTCCATTAGTACTTATTGATTGATTCTGTTGGTATGCTAGAGGCTTTTCTTCTTGTTTGCATTGATGCATTGCACTTTATAATAGCCATATTCGATTTCAATTTTGGATAGAAATCCAAAGTTCACCTCATCAATTTCTCCTTTTGTTTTCTTATGCTTAGTCTTTTCTTCCTTTCTTTGGGATTTGAGGATATTAACTGCTTAAGCTGAGCTGGGCTGTGCTGCTTTCCCTTTTATTTTCCGGCCATTTGAAAATTTTTGCTATCATCACTTGCAATTTCACAGCAATAGGCAGAATCATTGGCATAATGTTTTTAGCTCTTTTACAAGCTTTTGGTGAACTAATGTGATATATGTTGGACTCAGGACAATGCATCCAGTCTTGCCTCTCGGGTTAAAAAGACTGATGCCCGGGAGATTGAGAGCTATTACCAACAATACTACGAGCATTATGTTAGAGCACTGGACCAAGGTGACCAGGCAGACAGGTATTTGTCACAATAGTTCCTTTATTTGTATGATAAAACGGGTTTCAACAAAACTTGCTTCTTATACGTAAAGTAATTGTTTCCCTGATTTGTTGGCAGAGCTCAACTTGGTAAAGCTTATCAAACAGCTGGAGTGCTTTTTGAAGTGCTCTGTGCCGTTAATAAAACTGAGAAAGTTGAAGAAGTTGCTCCTGAGGTTAGTCCTATCTTTAGTGTTTGAGATGCAAATATTATCATTCGGTATAAAAGTTCATGTTTAATAATAATTCCATGTGCAGATTATTGCAGCTGCTAGAGATGTCCAAGAAAAGAAGGAAATCTACACTCCCTATAACATTCTTCCTTTGGATGCAGCTGGGGCTTCACAGTCCATCATGCAACTTGAGGAGGTAATACATAATATTATGTATCATTTCACTCACAAGTGGTGGAGCTGAAATTTTGTTAGTGGGATCATGCTTAGCACAAAATAGAAAGAGATGAACACCTTAATCATTAAAAAATCAACACAATCTCAAACATTTAAAACATATAAAAATCAATATATTATTTCATTGTGGAGAATACGTGAATAATTGAATAACATTGTTATATAGTTGGCTTCTATGATATATATAATAATTTCCATTTTTCCTGGTCATAAATAAATGATATTAGAGTTTTGTATAATTGGCCAGAGATGACAATGAGGTAACTCACCTTTTCACTGAGATCCCTTTTCCTACGAAGATGGGATTCTAAGAACTTGTAATAATTCATTCTAGCATCTCATTTTCTGGCATCTTGTGTTGGATGCTACATGAGCTTATACTTTAATGCAGGTTAAGGCTGCTGTTGGTGCACTGGGGAACAATCGTGGCTTGAACTGGCCTGCAGCTTTTGAGCCACAGAGGCAAAAATCTGGAGACTTGGACATTCTGGATTGGTTAAGAGCTATGTTTGGGTTTCAGGTATGTTTTTAAATCACATCCCTATCCAGAACACGCATGCACTCAGACATAGGAAAAGAGCTTATGGTTAAATGATCCTTTAGAAATAATCCATGCATTTGTTTTACATCGTTTAATGCAGAGAGACAATGTCAGGAACATGAGGGAGCACTTGATTTTGCTGCTTGCCAATAATCATATAAGACTCCACCCCAAGCCTGAACCTCTTAATAAGGTATGAGTTGGTGTTTGATTTCTTTTCTTCATTGCATGACAGTGGCTACAGAACATTTATTTCATTTAGATGTTCTTCTATTTTCAGAGCATGGAAGTGAGTATTTGTCTGGCCTATGTGATGGTTACAATTTCTCCTTTTTTAGAAATGCTTGTGCTGATTAAACTCTTTTTTTAATGTAGCTTGACGAGCGGGCAATTGATGCTGTTATGAGCAAGCTTTTTAAGAATTACAAAACATGGTGTAAATTCTTAGGGCGCAAACATAGTTTAAGGTAAAATAAAAGCACTTAGACACTAATTAGAAGTGGTTATTTTCATGCATTCAGTTCTGTTTTACTCGAGTTTCCTTTAAATGGCCAAAATTTTTGGTCTAATGTACAAATATTTGCGTATAGGCTGCCTCAAGGCTCTCAAGAAATACAACAGAGAAAAATACTTTATATGGGATTATATCTTCTCATCTGGGGTGAAGCAGCTAATGTTAGATTCTTGCCAGAATGTCTATGCTACATATTTCACAATGTGAGTATTCTTTACCTTTTTGCTTTTGTGTGAGTATTCATCAAATATCTAAATGGTATCATTCTTCTGCCTTTGTTTACCAAATGTTCTTTTCTTTTTCCCCTAATGACTATAATATTGAGCTTTTTGAATTACATATTCTCAGATGGCATATGAACTCCATGGCCTGTTGGCTGGAAATGTTAGCATAGTCACGGGGGAAAACATCAAGCCATCATATGGTGGAGATGATGAGGCATTCCTACGGAAGGTTATAACACCCCTTTACGGTGTTATTGCAAAGGTATGCTTGAGCACAAATGTACCAATTGTCCTTAGGCTTTATTCTTTCTGTTCTGATACATTTATTGTGTTTAACATATTCCAGGAAGCAGAAAAGTGCCAAAATGGAAAAGCTTCTCATTCAGAGTGGTGTAATTATGATGACCTGAATGAGTATTTCTGGTTTGTATTGTTTAATTTCGATATTTTGTTGACCCCACTCAGATTGGCTTCTGGATCTTTGTGTTTGAATTCCAAATTTTGGTACTACTGATCTTATTCAGGTCTCCTGAATGCTTCTCTCTGGGATGGCCTATGCGTGATGATGGTGATTTTTTCAAATCAACCATTGACAAGGTATTCCTTAACCATTTTCAGCACTTTCCTTAAGTAAGCTATTGAATTGACCATGGATTTAATAAACTGCTATGCCAGGGAAAGAAAACTTCTCAAAGAAAATCTGGAAGCACAGGCAAATCAAATTTTGTAGAGATTAGATCATTTTGGCACCTGTTTCGAAGTTTTGATCGACTATGGACTTTCTATGTCCTAGCTTTACAGGTATTTAAAGTGTTACCTCTGCTCAAGATTTTGGATGTTCATACAACTAATATTCTAATCTGTTGCATGCAGGTTTTGATAATTCTTGCTTGGACTGAAGCTTCCATAAAGGAAATCTTCCAAAAAAAAACATTGTATTATGTATCCAGTATTTTCATCACAGCAGCAATACTTCGTTTCCTTCAGAGTATGTTATTGCTACTTAAATTGAAGTCTTAAAAGTTTCTTTTACCCTAGAATTATACTTTCATGTTCCTTTGGCTACTTAACCTCCTATAGAAGCTATATGATGTTAAGAGGCAACATCCATGAAATACTCTGGCAAATTACAGCCAAAAAGTAATTCTGAGAAATTCGTTAAGACTAAAACATTAACATTTAATTTAAGGAGATGGACTTCTACGAAGATGCTATATTTTGTGGGAGCTTTTCTGACAGTTTCTTTCCTTGAAGAATGTCAACATAATTCAAAAGAATTTTCCAAAAAAAAAAAAAGCAGATAAATCTCTAGTAATACATGAAAATCAAACACGTCTCTGTGATTGATGGTTTTTATTTTGGAGTTTCTAACAAATTCACACGCTAGCAACTTATTGCTTTATGCAAATATATGTTTTAGACTTTTTAAAATATTATTTTCCTTTCTCCCCCTTTATAGTGTTTGGCTGTTTGGAGCGTATAGTCTGATGAAGATTATGAAATTTCTATTCTATTTTTTTTTCTTTAGAATCTTTCATGTTTGGGTGGTTATTCTTGAATATCTTCTTTGTTGAATGCACTGTAATTGTATAAGAGTTGTTTCTGCGTGTGTTTTTTATTGGGGGTTTGCACCATGTTTAGATATTATGTTTAACTTCCCAAGCATCATTTTCTGACTCTTCCGTTCTTCTGAAATTCCATTTAAACTTTTATCTGTGAATGGCATGATAAAAGTTATATTGCCTACTCAATTTCTCTCTTGGCTTGTTCTTTGTTTCAGGTGTTTTGGACCTTGTCCTCAACTTCCCTGGCTATCATAGGTGGAAGTTCACTGATGTACTGCGAAACATTCTTAAAATAATTGTTAGTCTTGCATGGGCCATCATTCTTCCACTATTCTACGTGCATGCACTCTCTTTTGCCCCTGATAAACTTAAAGATGTGCTATCTTTTCTTCATCAAGTAAAGGGCATTTCTCCTCTATATATCTTGGCTGTGGCGCTATACTTGCTTCCTAATTTGCTGGCAGCTGCTCTGTTCATTTTTCCAATGCTCCGGCGTTGGATTGAAAACTCAGATTGGCTCATTATCAGGTTTCTGCTATGGTGGTCACAGGTACTGAATAAGTTCCTTTTCCTTGTAATTCATTGTTATATTCTTCTATTATTCCCACCATGGACTTTCTTGTTGCATATCATGCCCAATTTTGTATGTCTTATTGTTCAAGGAGTCAATTATTTTCTTTTGGAGGTTATGAGGATGCTTTCCTTTGGCCAATCAAGTATCTGGTGTTTTGAAATCCTGATGCGTCTAATCAGTAAAAAAGTTTTCAGTTTTTAAGAACTATAAATGTTTTGACCATTGCTTTGAACTGGCAGTTTGAAATGTAAGGCAGCATGGCTGATTTTATGATACAAAAGTGATTTCTACACTAGTGAGTTAGTGTAGTTTGAGCTATGCTAGATAATCATGATTGAGTTGCAGAAAGACCTATACATTGAGAATGCTTATGCATTGAACTTCTAATTTAAGCTCAGTAAATAGCACAGAATTTAGAGTGACCAATCATTCAGAATGCTGGTCTTAATGTAATATTTTCTAGCTTCATGAAACCTGATTTTATTAATTTAAAATTTCTTAACTGTTTTACCTTATTTTAGTCATTCATCTTCTTGATATTAGTTTAGACCTACTCTTCTTCTGTATTTTTTCTTTGGTATGGGTGAGATATGACAACTGAAAAGATTAAAGTACTGATATCATGAAGCTATTATTGAATGTTTGTTTCATGTCTTGATTGAATGTTCTTGTGCACAGCCGAGAATCTATGTTGGGAGGGGCATGCATGACAGTCAGTTTGCGCTTATAAAGTGAGTTCGAAATTGAATACACCTTATGTCAAAGAACAAAACTTTCCAGTTTTTCAGTTGGTTGAGAGTCTTATGTTTATATTCCTCTTTTAGGTATACTCTTTTTTGGATATTACTTTTGTGTGCCAAGTTTGCGTTCAGCTATTTTGTCCAGGTGAGCTTGGGAATACCCTCTATTTTGCCACACAAGTTTGATAGTGCAGTCATTCAATTCTGTTTTAACTCCTGAACTTTTCCTCCAGATAAAACCATTGGTGAAGCCAACAAAAGCTATAATGGGCATTCGTCATATTACATATGCATGGCATGAATTTTTCCCAAATGGTATCTATTTCCTTTTTCATTCAGAAGACAATTTTATGTTTTTGATTAATCTTTTACATTCTGTTAGCGTTTCTCTTGTCTTGTCTCTTTTTTTTTGGGATAATTTATGGTTTTCTTGCCATTACAGCTGAACACAACTATGGAGCTGTTATCACACTCTGGGCACCAGTAATAACAGTGCGTATATCATTGCTAATTAATTCTTTAACTCTCTGTACGAGTTTACTATATCGTATTTGGTGACTATGTCATAACCTTATAAAATGTATTGCAGATTTATTTTATGGACACTCAGATTTGGTATTCGATTTTCTCAACCATATGTGGTGGTATTAGTGGGGCATTCGATCGCCTTGGAGAGGTAATCCTTTAAATTCTTTTTGTTTCTTATTAAAGAACTCTTCTACTCATCTTCTCTCTTGTGTTACATCATGTAGGGGATTTAGTTGTCTTATTTGTTTATTTTTCCTTTACATTTGCCAGTTCTTATCAATAATTATGATACTGATCATGAATAGATTAATTGGGCATCCTGCAGTGGTGCTTGGGATGAATTATCTGTCCTTTTCTTCTGATAAATTACATTTAGCTCTCTTCTATAGATGGATGTTGAGCTACTGTTATTAAGAAAGTGAAATTGGGATTCTGAATTATCTCATGTAGGTTATGTAGTTAATTCGAGATGACTCAAAATAATTATAGCAGCTTACATTTTTTGAGATATGCAAGTAGCTAATGAAGTCACTTGTTACTATGCTTTTAACTCTGTAACACACACAATCAGAAAGTCATGGGTTCTTAGTTCTTAAACTCTTCTGTTCTTCAGATAAGAACTTTGGGCATGCTAAGGTCACGGTTTCAGTCATTGCCTGGTGCATTTAATGCATGTTTGGTTCCTTCTGATAAATCACGGAAGAGGGGATTCTCTTTATCAAAGCGATTTGCTGAGGTAATCTGTCTGAAATCATTTCATTGTTATACGATGATAAGTGATTAGAATCATATACACAATACACTTTAATGGTTGTAATCTTATGTCTATGCAGGTAACAGCAAGCAGAAGAAGTGAAGCTGCAAAATTTGCTCAGTTATGGAATGAAGTAATTAGTAGCTTTCGTGAAGAAGACCTCATCAGTGACAGGTAAGTTTTCCTTGCAAAGAGATTTTTTTTGCATGTTCATCTATTATTTTTTACCGTAAAAGCATTTTGCAGTAAACTGGGTATTTTTGTGAACCAGGGAGATGGATCTGTTATTGGTTCCGTATACATCAGATCCTAGCCTGAAAATTATTCAGTGGCCACCATTTTTGCTGGCAAGCAAGGTCTGTAAGGTCTTGCTTTAAGACTCGTTTGCTTTAGATGTTCTGTACTTTGTTAACTCCACATTTTCTTCTGCAGATCCCAATTGCATTGGATATGGCAGTTCAATTCCGCTCGAAGGATGCTGACCTTTGGAAGCGTATATGTGCTGATGAATACATGAAATGTGCTGTGATCGAATGCTATGAGTCTTTTAAAATGGTCCTAAATACTCTGGTGGTTGGAGAAAATGAGAAAAGGTTGTTATTATTTATTGATCTTATTTTAGTCAATCCATTATATTTGGTTAATCCAGCTGTTATCTTTTATGCTTCATATAGATCATGCATGCCAAATTTTAAGTTAATAATTGAAACAGCAAAAAAAAATTGGGGCTTTATGGTATGTTTTATTGGACCTTGGTTCTAGTATTTCTGACTGCAGTTATAATGTTACAGGACCATTGGGATTATTATCAAAGAAATCGAGAGTAACATTGCGAAGAATACTTTACTTGCAAATTTCAGAATGGTTTCTTTGCCTGTCCTTTGCAAAAAATTTGTGGATTTTGTTGGCATCTTGGTCAGTTGATATGAGGAATAATAAAATTAATATTTTAATTTTGCTTTTATACGTTTTTATTTAGTACTTTTCATTGTCCTGCAGAAAGATGGTGATCCATCCAAACAGAATGCTGTGGTTTTCTTGCTGCAAGATATGTTAGAAGTAGTTACTCGTGATATGATGGTGACTGAGATACGGTTAGTAAACTCTCTAATATAGTAATATAGGAGAAACTGTTTTATCTCTTGGGGCTTGAAGTTGCATTTTCTCTAGATAAGCTAAAGCGTTTTTATTATTATTATCATTATTTTTCTTGTGTGATATTGTACAGTGAATTAGTAGAACTTGGACAAAGTAACAAGGAATCTGGAAGGCAACTTTTTGCTGGCACTGGTGAAAAACCTGCTATAGTGTTCCCTCCCGTGCTTAGAGCTCAATGGGAAGAACAGGTATATATAATTATAAATTTAATAATTTATATTGATAAAAACCCAAATTGTACTTCAAAGGACTTGATTAAATTTGGAACCCTTATATTTGTAACAACTTGATGTGATGTTTTGAATTTTTGTTGTTTTAGATAAGACGTCTTCATATGCTTCTAACAGTCAAAGAATCTGCCACTGATGTACCAACAAACCTTGAGGCACGTAGAAGGATTGCATTCTTCGCAAATTCATTGTTTATGGATATGCCACGTGCTCCTCGGGTTCGTAACATGCTCTCATTCAGGTATTTTGTGTTTCCTTGACGCAGTGTCGTCGAATATATGCTCTAGTTGCATGGTTGATTGAAGAAATTGATTTTTGGATATACATCCTTCTCTGTCATAATTTTATATGTAGGTACTTTGCGTGATTTAATCCCTTTTGAATGTCTACTCGCATTCTCGACATACTAGCTTTGTAGCGAATGCAATTTTGATTTTTGGGCTATCAAAAAGTAGAAATATACTTTCCATCTTAGAATTTGTATGCTCAGGAATTTAGGTTTTTCATAATTGAAGTTTGTTCTTGCCATTGTCAGTGTCCTGACTCCATACTATAGTGAAGAGACTGTATATGCCAAATCTGATCTTGAGATGGAAAATGAAGATGGAGTATCTATCTTATACTACTTGCAGAAGATCTATCCAGGTTCGTAACTTCCATAGTAAAACTGACCGAGGTTTTTAATGTGTTTTAAAAGCTCAATTCAATTTTGTTACTTACTCTGTTTAGATGAGTGGAACAACTTTATGGAGCGGATCAACTGTGAGAAGGATGATGAGATTTGGGACAAAGATGAAGATATCTTGCAGCTTCGCCACTGGGTTTCCTTAAGAGGACAAACTCTGTGCAGAACAGGTGCCTTATGTATCATTTTCTCTCATTAGTTAATGTATTTGTATATTTCTTTCCATAATAACTGTTGTCACTGCAGTTAGAGGGATGATGTATTATAGACGAGCTTTGAAGGTTCAGGCTTTTCTTGACATGGCTACTGAAAAAGGTGCGCACATAAAACTATGCTAATTGAAACAATCTTCTTTTGACCTTGAATGTCAGTCTCTGCATAAATATATTTCTATAATTTAAGTAAGTACGTCTTCGTATCAGAAACATTTTACTAGACACTAGATTAAGCATATAAGGTATTAATCATCTTTCCTTAACTCTCTGTCTCTTACTGTCTGTCTCTGCAATGAAATAATTTTACATGCTTAATCTAGTGTCTAGTGAAGTAGTTACGGTTTTGAGGAAATTATAGCCAGCCCTTTTTGTCTTTTTGCCTGAGCAGAGATATTAGCGGGCTACAAATCCATCTGTACTCCATCCGATGAAGATAAGAAAAGTCAGAGATCCCTATATGCTCAGTTGGAGGCAGTGGCCGATTTGAAATTTACTTATGTTGCTACCTGTCAGAACTATGGAAATCAGAAACGAAGTGGAGATCGCCATGCAACTAACATCCTGAATTTGTTGGTCAAGTAGGTTCCTTGATGGATTATGCCTATACGTCCTTTTTTGACATCTGAACTGTTACCTTGCTAATTTCTGGTTCTTTTAATGCAGTAATCCCTCTCTTCGTGTGGCATATATTGATGAAGTTGAAGAAAGGGAAGGTGGAAGATCTCAGAAAGTCTACTATTCTGTACTGGTTAAAGGTGTTGATCATCTTGACCAGGTACAATCCTTAATAAACTTTAATAGAGTAACTTGTGTCCAATTCAAGTGCCATAATTGCTGACCACCTTTTTTTTTTACTTTGAAGGAAATCTATCGAATAAAACTGCCTGGGACAGCAAAGTTGGGAGAAGGGAAGCCAGAAAATCAGAACCACGCAATAGTTTTTACTCGTGGAGAAGCTCTTCAGACCATTGATATGAATCAGGTAGGCAACAGAAGTTATAACTATTCAAGTTGTAAAGAATTTTGCTGTAGATTTGATGAGCTATTACTTGTACTTTTTCTAGGACAATTACTTGGAAGAAGCATTCAAAATGCGTAATCTTTTGGAAGAATTTAACGAGGATCATGGAGTACGACCACCTACAATTTTAGGAGTTCGTGAGCATATCTTTACTGGAAGGTTGAATGAGCTTCATTATTTTGCTATGTGTTTGTTTGCTTGCTCTTGTCAATAGCTGTTTAGGTTTTATCTAATCAAAGTCTGGTGGTTTATATTACAATTGAAATCTACTGTGCAGTGTATCTTCTTTGGCTTGGTTCATGTCAAATCAAGAAACGAGCTTTGTCACCATTGGCCAAAGAGTTCTTGCAAGACCATTGAAGTACGTAATGATGATCTAAAGTTTACTTCTCTCATCAGATAACTGTATTAAAGCAAATTATGTAAGAACAAAAAGTACTATCAATGTGTTAAAAACCATACTGCTGGTAGAATACCTAATGATGAATGAATGATTGTCTGTTTTCATTTGAGAGGTAATACTGGAATACAGGATCCAAAATTGCTTTTAGGGCGCCTAATTGCTAGGTTATCCTCATCTTGATCCTCATACTGAGATTAGTTATTCTTGTTTTTATAACACGGCTGATAATTCTAAGTCAACCCAGCCAGGCTTCTATCCGAACCTTCTTCCCTTTCTGTCTCCTGTTACTTATTGAGCAGAAAACATCTGGAGAAACAATAATCAGCTTTCTGGAGTTTCTTACTGGTTGTTAAAGGCATTTTTTTCCAGTTTGGATTCAGTGTATGGTGATGATATCTCAAAATGTTTTTTTTGGTTGATTTTAGGGTTCGTTTCCACTATGGTCATCCCGATGTCTTCGATAGAATCTTCCACATAACCCGTGGAGGCATCAGCAAGGCTTCTCGTGGTATCAATTTGAGTGAGGATATCTTTGCTGGTAATGATCTTGATTCAACTACTCTTACGTGAATTTATATTATTTAGTTTTCTTCTTCTTATTAATCATACTTTTAACAGGTTTCAACTCAACCCTAAGACGAGGGAACATTACTCATCATGAGTATATTCAAGTTGGGAAAGGTCGAGATGTTGGGCTCAACCAGATCTCACTTTTTGAAGCAAAAGTAGCTTGTGGTAATGGGGAACAGATACTCAGCAGGGACATCTACAGATTAGGCCATCGCTTTGACTTTTTCCGCATGTTGTCTTGCTATTTCACAACAGTGGGATTTTACGTCAGCTCCATGGTAATTCATTTTTCTTGCAAGATCAAAGCCATAATTGACAAATTACTATGCGCAAAGTAAAAAATTAAACCTAGGTCGATCCCTGATAGCTGCACTTTACCCTTATTCACATTTTGCGGTACATGAACACACTTATTCACATTTCCTAGTAAGTGAACACACTGACATTTAAAGGTCAAGCTTGGAAGGATATCTTGAACATAAAGGCAGTAGAAATTAACACATAACTTGGATAAAAACTTTTAAAATGCCCAGTACTGTATCATGAAAACATTAAACCACCATGGAGTGCCCAAGCAAATGAGAGGTTCAGATTGATCATAAAATTAAGCAATTACTTTTCTTGTTTCTTTTAGCTCTGTATCTCTCTCTCTCTCATTTATTTATCCTATAAAAAAAAGTTTGTCAAGTTAATGTTAAACCTGTTCTGTTGATGCAGATGGTTGTTATCACTGTCTACCTATTCTTGTATGGAAGACTTTATTTGTCATTGAGTGGTTTGGAGGAGTCCATAGTTAAGTTTGCTTCATCTAAGGGAGAAACTGCTCTAAAGTCTGCAATGGCTTCACAGACTGTAGTTCAATTAGGCCTTTTGACAGCATTGCCTATGGTCATGGAGATTGGATTGGAGAGAGGCTTTAGAACTGCATTAGGTGACATAATCATCATGCAGCTTCAATTGGCAGCCGTGTTCTTTACTTTCTCCCTTGGGACAAGGACCCATTATTTTGGGCGCACCGTCCTGCACGGTGGGGCAAAATATAGAGCAACAGGGCGTGGTTTTGTGGTTCGGCATGAGAAATTTGCGGAGAATTATCGGATGTACTCAAGGAGCCACTTTACAAAAGCGCTGGAGATTTTGATATTGCTTATATGTTACAGGATATATGGTTCGGCGGCAACTGATAATGTATCTTTTGCGCTCCTCTCATTTTCAATGTGGTTTTTGGTTGTCTCCTGGCTGTTTGCTCCTTTCCTTTTAAACCCATCAGGATTTGAATGGCAAAAGATAGTAGAGGATTGGGATGATTGGGCAAAGTGGATTAGCAGCAGAGGTGGTATTGGAGTTCCATCAAATAAGAGCTGGGAATCTTGGTGGAATGAAGAACAAGAGCATTTGCAGCACACTGGTCTTATGGGACGTCTTGTGGAGATTCTTCTTTCTCTGCGCTTCTTCATTTACCAGTATGGAATTGTCTACCATCTTAACATGACCGAGAAGAGCAGGCCAGGTCTACGGCACAGTCTCGTGGTGAGTATTAGTAAAGTAAAGTAGACCTGCTTTATCTGCCTCCAAAAATTTCTGCTTTTAACACTGTTTATTTTGTAAATGTCTAGCATTAAAGGAAGACAGTAATCTATTCTAGAGCTTTATCTTGATCTTACGGGTTGTTAATTTGCGATGCCAAAGAGTGTTTATTTGCTATTTTATGCTTTTTTCAGGTTTACGGTCTGTCCTGGCTGGTCATTGTTGCGGTGATGGTGGTTTTGAAGGTGAGGCTCAAACTCTCAAGTAATTTATTACTGAAAAATAGGATTGTGTGATTTCATTCCTGATATTGACTCTAAACATGGGTACATATTATTATTATAATGTGCAGATAGTGTCCATGGGTAGAAAGACATTCAGTGCAGATTTCCAGCTGATGTTCAGAATTCTTAAGCTATTCCTATTCATCGGTTTTGTAGTTCTTATTGCAATGCTGTTTTACTTCCTTGACTTCACAGTTGGAGACATCTTTCAGAGCCTACTAGCCTTCATGCCCACAGGCTGGGCTCTACTCCAGGTACTCCTTTCATAACCACTTTTTTATGTTATGCAACCATGGAATGGAACTATCTTTCTGATTCTCTATTTTCAACCAAATCTTGAATTGTGAAATTATGGACTTTTGCTCATTTCGTTCGACCTGCATTTATATTTTAGAATATTTTTTTCATTTTTTCCTTTTTTTTTTTTTTGGGTCTTGAATAATAATCAGATATCACAAGCAATCCAGCCAATAGTGAAGGGAATCGGAATGTGGGGTTCAGTCAAGGCTCTAGCAAGAGGATATGAATACATGATGGGAGCCATCTTGTTTGGCCCAATTGCTATATTGGCCTGGTTCCCCTTCGTGTCTGAGTTCCAGAGTAGATTGCTCTTCAACCAAGCCTTCAGCCGAGGGCTTCAAATCCAGCGCATTCTTGCCGGTACCAAGAAGAACACTTAAACGGACGAAATGCAGGATGATTTGCAGCCAATCAAAGGAGAAACAAAGATTTGCTCTGGTCAGGTCGTTTATAAAACTATATAAAACCAAGCCAACAATGAACTATAAATCTCTGTTACTTACCACTTTCGATGTTGACACAATCCCTTCTTCAAACATTTTAATGAGCAATTTCTTGGGAGAAACCCAACACTCTTTGTTTTGTTTGACACAATTTTCTTGTAAGAGAGAACCAAAAAAATGGCAATAAATTTTTTCATCCATTGCAGTAATAATACTCTTTTTTTTTTCTTTTTGCTGCATATATTCAAATTTATGTATACAAAATTTCATTAGAACAATCATGGAAAACTATACTCTCTCTGGAAAGCCTCAAAGCTGAGTTCCCTTGTGGCACCTGTTAGTTGTTACACAAGGAAGATTTGCCCCTATCGTAGTATAATCATAATTCATATACATTACACTTGCACAGACATCCAAAAGGGAACCCTACAAGCAAACACTCAAGAGTCTAGACACATGGTAATAAAATTTCTAAGAAATGTAAATAATTATTTAACTATTGAATTGCCAAGACTAAGAAGTTACAGTTATCCTCTCCTCTCTATAATCAGTACCAATTTTTGAAGAAATCCTCTTTAGCTATGCATTCACCACTCCAAAGTCCAAACTCAAACGGCAAACCAGGATGCACAGCAGGCACAACCAATCTGTATTACCACCACAAATCCTCAGAAAAATTCATTATTAAGAGTGTAATCGACAAGTTTAAGGGGATTTCCAATCAAATTGAAGATTATTAAACCCATTTACTGCACCAAGGCCATTGAGTAATCTGTTAGCTAATTCTTGTTGCTGATGGTTCATAACATCTTGAGGGATCAATGGCATGTTCACTCTTCCATTGAAGCTCATAGAGTTATTCCCCATAATAGATCTCATAGCAGCAGCATTATGAGAAATACCCATACCACCACTCATGTTCCCGAATCCTCCAGCTCCAATGCTCGAATTGTTGTTAATGAACCCATTAGCCATCAGGGAGCTGCCACTCACCGGTGGCTGTGGAACCCCGTTATTGTTCTTCAAGTTATTCCCTATAGAACCACTGACCATGCTACCTGCTTCACTGAACTGCGATGAAATCATGATTTCTTGAATTATTTTTTCAACAGAGCTCTGGGATTCGTTTGGATCAACCTCAGTTGAATGAGACAACTGCTGTGGTGGAATTGGTGCAGATGAATTTGATGAATTTACATGTTTTGCAGTGGCTGATGGAGCCAATGTACTGTGAGAACTTTGAGGAGGGAGATTAGATGAGGATGGTGTTGAAGATGAGAAAGGTGAAGAGGGATTTGGTTGAGCAGGTGGCAAGGTGGTAGAGGACCCTGCAGATGGGATCTGAACTGGGGTTCCAGCATAGGGACTGTTTGGATTGTTCATCTGGTTTTCAACCCTAGAATTCATGGAATTCTGACGGAGAAGCCCTACAATTGTTGTAGCTGATGTAGAAGTGGATGTTGCAGCCTGAGAGTTGTTTACACTGGCAACACCATTGCTTGTAGAAGGCTGCACAACACTTGATTGTACTGAATGAGGATTATTATTTGCATTTTCTCCAGTAATTTGCTGCTGCTCCTCAGGTTGCTGAGCTGAATTATGCCGTGAAGATGATGCATCATTTCTTCGTGGGAACTTGGCCAGACTTTCTGAACATTAATGAAAAGTACCATTAACCAATATCTTGAAGGAAAAAGCAACCACAACCGACTAAAAGAAAAAAGAGACGGATTGACAACTTTCTGAGCTAATATGTTTTCAGATTTCCTGCTGCAACAAGAGCCTGATATACTCTACCAAATTATTTGGGGCTCAAATTGACCAGGAAGATCAGCAGCATAAGCACAACATAAATTGATAAACTAGACTGCTTCTTAATAAATCACAGAACATGAATAATAACCATAAATACTTGAAGAGAAGAATTTTAGAAGTATACCCATAGGTCCCATTCCCGTCTCTCGACTATAATCAACCAAATCCTTCATGCTATTAACAACCTCTGATATCTGTAAATGGTTAACAGACAAGAATAAAACAACCAGTTAGATAAAAAAAAACAAAGTAATTCATAATTCCTCTAAAGCTAAGCTGTTAACTATCGGCTTTCTAGCCAGTAGATTTGTTTAATCTTCATGAAAGATGATACAAGAGTAAGAGAAAACCAATGGGAGAAGACACATTTGTGGGTGGAAAGGAGAAATGGATGACAATAAAAAGATTTTAAAACCAACATACATACGAATATTAATCATAATGCCATTGATTGAAAACCATAAATCTAATCAAGCTTAAACTCCATAAATCACACTATTAAACTAATTGGTTTGGTATTGATTTTTAAATCAGTAGGGCACCTGTGTCCCTAGACCTGACAGGTACAACTAATTAAGATCACAACCAAAACACGAAAAGGGGAAAAAAGGATTAAGGTCTAAGTACATACAAAAGAAAGAGATCCCAAAACTTTCAAGTAATAAAAGAAGAATTTCATTAAAATGATAAGGAGAAAGGAAAGAAAATAACCACATCTTTAGTGTGTTAATTTTTCTAGGTTTAATGCCATATCATGCCATGTGACTGGGTTTACCAAGTCAAAGAAGTAAAAGTTTGAGATAACGAAATTAGCAATTTTACTTGATCACAAGCTTTTTGAAGTTTAAACTAAAACCATTAGAGCAGAAAGAAATGCCATAGTATAGAACAAAAGAAATAAAGTTGCTTGCATATAATACCTGAAGACACCGCACATATCTCTTCGTATACCCTAAATCGTTAACTAAAGGAACATCCAAGGCTTTTGCTAGTTGACGAGCAGATGCAACAAACCTGCAAGAATCACACGTATTACTGACAAACTAAGGTAAAATGTAACAAGTGAAAATCATGCATATGCACAAATGGTTGCACGAAACATGTGAATCAAGTAATAATGGATATTTCTTTTGGCAAGAAAAAGACTTCTACATCACACTCAGTTGGATATCGAAGTACACCATCTGTACGTGCCATTCCATAACATATGGGGGCATGATTCAAAACAATTTCAAACTATACAGCCAAAATCCCAAAAAGTTTGAAATCAGATGCATGAATTCATTTTCATCACCACACTTGACCTTAGATTATATCTCTTGAAAGATCCAGAGACTTCAATATACTCCTTTCTCGTCAGTTCCATAAATGCCTTTGCATCAGTCCTAGTTGATTTAAATCACTCGTCTAAAAGCATAAGGAGCATACCAAGGTCTATTTGGACAAGTAAACCATTGAAGTTGTCCTTCTCCTAAATCACTCTCATTTCATACCACTTATGCATTCGGATATTTCATTTCTTAGTCTAGCTTTTCTTAAATAGAATTTCAAAATCTCTATCATACCCATTCTTATGGATGTTCTGTCCTCTAACTACACTTTTGTTGGGTTTTCCTCTAACTACAGAAATCAATGCCATGAAGGTGGCACATAATATGGCCTTTAGCTTTTGTTGGGTTTTCCTTCCAAATTGGCAGGCATCTTCATAGCACTTCCTCAATTTATTTCATGGGTTTTGATCCACAGATGACACTGTAAAATTTTCCTTCTATCATCAATCCTTAGTACTACAAAAAGGAATTGCAATAAGAATATCTGATTTTCAATTCAAAAGTCGAAAGCAATCTACCAAGCATGAACAGCCATATCTCTGTGCGACTGTGCCTGTGTTGGATGTGGACATACCCCCAATATGGCAACATACAAATTCAACACAGTTAGATATGGCTGAGAATAAAGGACCTATCAGTGTGTATATTCATATAAGAGCTATGAATATATACCCCGCTTGTTATAAAGGCCACAGGGAGAGTATAATTAATTAACAATAATATAATAAGAATAGAACTCACATATTACAATTACTCTGTAACTCTGTTGCAGATAAGTTAGATGAAGCATTCTGTGCTGATGCTTGGTACTTCTGTGCAGCAGCTCCAAGTTGACTTACCTGGAATCAACTTTAATCAATTATCAAAGTCAAGGAACAATGCCCTACCCAAACTTATACCTTTTAAAAGGCTTCATCTAATCCAGAAAGGATGCTCTTTAGTTCATCAAAATCTATTTTACCACCATTGAACCTCCAGTCGAGCAAATAAGTTAATGCAAACATGAAACAATAAAAACGAAAAACCCCAGGCTTATCCATGCTCTTTTAGTTTGCAGATGAGAGAAACTTGCTCATCAATGAGATATTTTTATTGCACCAGCATTAGATTATAAGGCTTAAGAAAGATCAAGTTACTTTACATTTAAGAGAGGAGGTTGCAAGAGTACTACCTAAGCACATAAATCAACATCCAGACATATAAGCATCAGTATATATACCTGAGGAATTATCAATCTTCGAGGAATGAGCTCTTCATGACGTCGTGCACAAAACTCCCAAGAGCAAATCTAGATAGCATGAACAAGATACAATAAACAGAAAGTCAACCAATTAGATGTTTCAGAAGTTATGATCTCCTTTAATACAGAATTTAGAATCTCCAAACCTTTAGATCTGGAGAGAATACAATGCGAAGTTGACCATCCCTTACTACACGAAGATGCTCAAAGACACTCTCTTGTATTGCCTTAGCATAGTCAAGGACAATTTGACCATTTGCATTATGATATTCACGTGGCATATCAACGTAAAGAAGCTCCTCCAAAGTGCCACTGTCATATTTGATTTTAAATAGCCTGGGCAGAACCTCAACAGTTGTCTCTGACAATAAAAACAGAATATTTATGAAAAGGCAAGAATTTGCCATCTTTATCAAATACTACTTCAACAACAGGGAGCATGTCTTTCTACAAAATCATATTCCTTTCTCTCTCAGAGAATATTTAAAAAAAAAATCTATTTAGATTTTCAGCTGCTTAGCTTTGGAGGCGTGCCTTCGTTGCCTCACCATGAATCATTTTCTATCTTCTCAAAGATGAACCACTCATTATATAGTTCTAGTGTAATATGGAGGAGATTACTTATACATCCAACTCTATAATTTTCATTTCCTTATTACCACTAACTACGTGCAATTTGAAGAAAATAAATTTATTCCCTTACAATCACCAATCATCTTAATTTCAACAGTTTCACCTTCAACTCCCTTTTCCATCTCCAAAATTTTAATACTGGCGTTTTAAGTGTAGATTAAGTAAAAGGCATTTATCAATCAACCTTAGAATAAGCAGATAGAGCAACAGCCTAGTTTCTATGATACCTAAGACTCAGACTAAGGGTAGAGATTTCAGACACAATTTTTCTGCATATGTAGCATGCACCACTTTTTTGGGTATAATGTTTTAAGATTTTCGTTCTTCATGCAAAGAAAGCACAGATATCGGTTAAACCAGGAAGAAGAAGATTAATCCAGAGTAGTCTCCTATCTCTTCCTCATACTTATATATGTAAAACTTGATAAAAACATTAGTTTAGATTAGAAAAGGGCCATTCAAATAGAAAACAGAACATGTTCTTCACCTAATACAAAACAATATAACCAGCTTAAGAAGTAGAAATCTTTAAAATATCAAGTTAAATAGGAGAAAGAAAATAACATACCAAAACCACGACCAGGCTTGCGATTGCAAATTTCACAGTGCCATAAATCCTGCAAAAGCTGCTATTAAGTTACCTAATATTTCCTCACAAATAGTAACACAGCAAAATCTTAAATATAGTGAATATTTCTCCTAGCTATTACCAAACTTTCCTTTTTAACAATAGAAACACGTTTTCTCCAAGTATATAGAACTCTCAACATCTATAGAGAAAATTACTATCACATCCCAGAAAAAAGTTCTTATTCTAGAGATACTATCGATGACTCTCCACATGAAATTATATAGTCCTTTGAAATGCTGCGAAACGTATCTCACAAGGAGAACTACATTCTTTAAACTTGAAACAGGCCAAGGCTACAATCGAAGCACCTAGTATTTTGCCATTTTTCTTCAAATTATGGTACTTGACGCTGCCAAATTATGCAATTATCTGTTACTAATTATATGATTATAGTACTTGAGGCTGCCAAGTATTGAACCCTGGTCACTGGCCATTATAACTCATTACTGACATTTCAGTAAATAACACGTTCATAACAATTGATGATCCTATATGACATAATTAGCAAATTTGGAATTCCTGGACGAAAGTGCACAGAGAATACTCCAGGCAAACCACCCACTCTTTCACATTCTTAAGCACCAGCTTCTCTCCTATTTGATTTATGGATGGTAAAGTGCAACTTAAGCAATTCTTTAAAGAACCTACCTGAGGAAAAACACCATTAGTCTGGCGACTATTTCCATACAACGAAACACACCATCTTTTCTTTGCATTAGGAGCAAAAAACTCAGCAACAAATTTCCGCCAAAATTCAATATTGTTATCCTGCATCAGAATAAGTATCATTAGTTCATCACCAAGTCAAACATCAATCACAGGAAGAATAAATCATTCCACAAGTGATATATCTTACTTCAGGTCTGCGCTGTTGCTGATATATGTATTGAGTCAAACGCCGAGCACAAGTTCCTGGTTCATAAATTGGTCTAACAGCAGATCTAACAGGCAAGTTCTGCTGCTGAAATTGTGGCTGTAGTTGAGGTCTTTGCTGAGGAAGTGATTTCAAATACTGTTGCTGCTGTTGCATCTGCAAAATACGCTGTTGTTGCAAAAGATTCATCTGCGCAATAGCAGCTTGAGAAGACTGCCTGGACAACTGTAGAAACTGCTGCTGCTGCTGCTGTAAAAGCATTGCCTGATCAGACTGTTGGCGCTCTAATTTTACAGGTCCAATGCCTCTTCCAATTTGGTTCTGTTGAGGCTCTAGCTTAACCGGTCCAAGGTTTCGGAATGACTGCAACTGTTGCTGGGGACCAACCTGATCATTCATAGTCTGAGGCTCCAACTTGACTGCACCAGGGGCCCCTAACCCTCCTCGGATTGATTGAAATTGCTGCTGTTGCTGTTGTGATTGATTTTGGGGGAGAGGGAACTGTTGCAGGGACTGCTGACCTTGCTGAAACTTTTGTGGCTCAAACTGTTGAACTTGAGCTTGCTGTTGATCCAACAGTGCAGGGTTTCCAGAAGAGTTTGAAATTTGGTGATTCTGAAGTTGGCCTGATGACCCAGAATTTGCAACATTTGATGGTGTGAAAGATGAAGGAGGTATATTAAAACCAATCTCATTTGCTACAGCAGTGAGAGGATCAGACTCCGCTGTGGCATCAAAAGCTCCCCGCTGGAAACCACTCATACCAGATAGGCCAGAGTTTGAACCCCCATTACCAAAAGTCTGATTAAGAAGTGATGAAATGTTCGCAGTGCTTCCCAGCAAATTCATGTTATACTGTCCTCTTGGTGAGACAAGTGAAGAAAATGATGCTTGCTGAGGCATCGAACCTCCTTGAGATCCCAAAATAGCAGAATTTGATCGCATGAGTGCTGGAGAAACAGACTGAGCACCGCCGATAGGAGTCGATGGCCCAGAAGGCATCATATCCTTGAAGTAAGAATTCAAAAGCTCAACAGATTCACCAAACTGAACTAGTGGCTTGAATTCATGAGCCTCTTCAGGCACCTCGAGAGACAAATTTCATAATTCTATTCAACCAAGAAGCAAAATCAGGTCATGTAGTGAACATGTCTAGCTTGTCAGTATCTCGGAATGGAAGTGACAACTGTTTCCTTCCAACCAATAAACCTGAATTATAGACAATAAACGAGAAGAATCAAAGGGTTAATCTCAAGCAAGAAATAGGGTCATGACCATTAAAATAATTTCAATACATGTTCAGAGATAAGAATCTTTGGCCGCCAGCTGAGACCACCTAATGAAAATTCTATCTGATACTTAGACCATAAATAGAAATTCATAAAACATAAAGCAAAAACACACAACCAAATAAATTCCTCTCTACTTGGCACATATATTTGCAAAAATAATTTAAGCTGAAAATACCAGTACCAAAACTCAATAGAAGATGATAATGACACAAAAGAGTGAAAAATATAACATTAATTTAAAACCAAAGTGAAAGAGTTCCATCTCCAAACAGAAAAAGGACAAAAGAATTTAATTTTGATCTATATTTGATTGCAAAGAAAATGTAGGAAGAAGAAAGAAAATCCATGAATTCAGGCTTAAATTACAACCCAAGTTGGCTAAATTTGAAGCCTTTCCCCCATTGTAAACCCAGATACTACCAACACCCTCAAGAACAAAAAGAAAGCGCTTGATATCAATGAAACACAGAACAATAAACCCATAATTCACCAGGGAAATAAAAACCCAAACTCAAAAATAAAAAAAAATAAAGAAAGAAAGAAAGAAAAGCACGGAGAAAGTGAAGTACTTTTTTGTTCTTCATTCTCCAAAACAACAAAAACCCATGAAAAAGAAAAGAGAGGAGAAGAGAAAGAAGAAAACTTACAGTGTTTAAGTGGCAGTAGAGTTGAAAATTCTTCCAGAGCTCAAAAAAATTGATCTTTTCCAAAATAAACCCAAAAAGATACCAAACACAACTCCAAACAAAGCCGATTATATAATATTTTTTATTGAAAGTAATGATTTTTCGATTTTGTCTTAAAGCTCTTTTCCAATAAATTTATTTTTAGTAAAATTTTAGAATGTGATAATAAAACATTATCAAAAAGATTATTTTCATCATTATATTGTTTGTAGTATTAATTTATACGTCCGTACATTTTATTTTTAATATAAATTAACAAAAATTATCCCCCTTTAGGGTATTTATATTTTATTGCATTCTCTGCTCTTTCTATTCTTTTCTCTCTTTCTTTCTTTTTTTTTTCTCACTCTGTTTTCTTTAGAAAGAAAAGAGAAAAGAAGAGAAGAAGCCGCTGAGAGAGAGAGTGTAGTGAGAGAGCTATAGTTGTGTGTACTTGTGTTGTAGCGGACGTCAAAAGTCCTTTGGATTGAGTTCAATTTTTCGGGTTTTTTTTTTCTACTAAAACTATATTTATCTATTTTTTAAAATTAAAAATAAAGTCAAATCTTTTTCTTTTTCAATTTGTGAATTTATCTATGTTTTGGAATGTGCATGCCATGGCCATGCTACTACTACATATACTCAATTATCATCATCACAAATGATGGTTTCTCATTTATTATGGCACACACTAGACACTAACTTTATATAGTTTTGGTTTTCATTTTTTACTCAAGAAATATTGAATTTTTTTGAGTTTATGAAATATTGAAATTCATTTTTACAATTTGATATCTCATAATCGCATTAAACCACTATTAATTTATAATCGAGTTGTGTCCTATTTAAATAGGGCAGAGTTTCAAGTTCTTTAGTTGAGACTTCTTGTTGTGCTGGGATGAGGACTACCGTGTGGAGTGTGAGGTTGAAACGAAGGTGGTTTTGGATTTGATGATTTTGTATGCGGATGTTGCATTCCATTCTTTGAGTGCTCTTATATCTGACATTAGGAAGCTCTTGGAGAGGGAATGGGATTATTTGTGTCACCATACTTTATGTGAATGTGTCTTTTTATATCGATAAGCTTTTCAAGTTGGGTTATTCCCTTTATGACTACTTAGTTTACCGATAACCACCATATAAGATGATGGAGGTGTTAATGGCTGATGAGAGAGAGTGACATACCCCAAAGATTTTGAGATTTACTTTCAATTATCATTAAAAAGAAAAAAGAAACTCTCCTAACACCTTCTTGTTTCAAATATATAGTACATACAACTCAAATAAAGAATGTTCAACTACTTATTAGGAAATAAAGAATATGTTAATGACTTGGTTAATGCAAAAAGGTTATTAGCAACAAATGCATTATACACTAGAATAACTTGAAAATTGAAATCATCTAAAGGGAATCCGGAATGAACCACAAATATTTTAAAAATATATAAATATTCTTTGATATTAAGTTCCATGGAAAATGTTTGTAGATTCAAAATCAATGGTGATGAAAACTTAGGATCAAGTTTAGTAGGGGGTCCATTTGCATTAGATATTTCTAGCTAATTGATTATAGTGAACTACTTTCCATAAAGGAACAGAATAATTTAGGAAGAAAAATAATAATTTGTCTAAATTATGTGATGCTTGGACCAAAAGATTTATTCTTGTGGAAATTATTATTTTCCTCTTTAATATTTTTTTATTTTCCTCTTTGATATTCATTCAAGCCAAATTGTAGTTTTTTAAAAGGGAAAATAGCCACTCAATCTTGAAATTAAACTTCTAATAATTCAAACATCCCTATCAAAATGGCCCTAATGAAGGGATTATTGCCTTTTTATCATGATTTGAAGTCTTTTAAATTGAACGTATTGTCTCCTTCTAAATAAGCATCTATAATTTTTCGCCAGAAAAAAAATAAGCATCTATAATTCTCTCTCTTCTATCTTATTATTTAAGTTATACTATAACATTTTTAAAATAATCTACCAAAGAACTAAATTTGGGAAAAAAATGAGCAAAACAATATTTTCCCTCTTGGAAAATTTTCTATCTTTTACGAAAAGGAAATTTTGTTGCCTCTAGTAATTTTGTTTGATTGATTAAAGAGAATTAAATCATTATTATTGCCAAAAAAAAAAAGAAGAAGAGAAAGAATTAAATCATCAAATTATATCATACAAATATTTTCAATTCATGGGGCATGTGGAATAAATGGGCAATAAATAAATAACATAAAAAATTAGGATGGGGCAAGCATGCATGTATATGCCATATGCATGTGAGGCATAGATTCATAGATTACACATAGATGATGATGAGGTGGTCCCCATAGCATCACCATCACATCACAAACTTACACGCCATTGTTTGGACATGCCACGTGTCAATCACACGGGAGCCCAAGCACCGTTTAACAAAACATAACGGCCGTTGATTACTGAGCCCAGCCTGACGCTTGGGACATTTAGCACTTTTTCAGTAACCCCAAATTTAGATTCTCAATTAAAATATAATTTTATTTGGGTTCCATTCACATGCGGTAACTCCTAGTGAGTCCAATGCTGCGGTGCCGCATGTAATCGGTTCTCGGACGTTGGATTAGGAAGTGTGTGGTCTTGATGGGAAAAAACAAGAGTAAACAGAAATCAAAATTATCGAGGTCGCGTCGCACCGTATAATTGCCCTTCTGAACATAACAACCGGAGAAAATATCTAGTTGACGTGACACTCTCAATCATCATATAGTAGTATGGTGTAGATTGTAGAACACCAAATTTTATTTTCCAAAAACTATGTACTTTGATAAATGATATAATCAACATTGGGTTTTAGATTTAAGCTGTTGGATCCTGAATAAGGAATCTTCTCATCTTTAACTCTTTTTATAAATGAGACTCGAATTATTTGATGATAATAATGTTTTAGTATTTGATTTTTGAGTGTGAAAAATAAAGGGGTTTTCACATCTTATGACTTATATTCATTGTTATATATAAATATAAATCGAAAACTTTAGAACCCTATTTTGTTATAAAAGAAGTTATGACTATGGTTTTTGAACTTAAAGCTTTGGTGTAATGGTTAAAGCCTCAAATATTCATCCAAAAGGGAGGGATTCGAATTCTTACCCTCCCATCCCTCTGCTCCTTTAATCGTAAATGTTCCAATGTACCAAAAAATCATGGATAAAGTCTATTATTATCAAAATAAATAGAAATGCCGGTTTGGGCTTCCCAGTTCCCACCACTCAAATGGGCCTAACTACTTAGTAGCAACAATTGCTCATTCATGAACAATACATGTAACATGTGGTGCTTAATTAATTTAAACCTATCTTTAGGTGCTTCTTGCTCATTCTGTCAACACTCCACTTATGCTAAGACTTTACCACCCTAACTATGAGTTAAGACAGTATTATTATAGCAAAATTTCCACGTGGTTTTGTGCCATATCATTGAATCAACGTTGGTGACCAAATTACAATAAAATAGAATGACTCACTCACACATTCAAGGAGAATGGAGATGCATTGTTTTTCTCATATGACAACCCTTTTAGGTCCTTGTGAATTTGTGACCAATCTAGAAACGGAAACTATAAGTACGACTCTACTAGGTCAAACAACATAAGCAAGAATTGGGTGCATAGTTTAAGGAATATTAAGAACCTAGATACTTAGAATTAAAGTTTGTTCTAATGTGTTCATCCCCCGACTTCCTTAGAACAGACACAATAGAAACTCAAATAACCTGAGCTGTTTAGTTGGTCAATTAAGGCCAATACCAATTACTACAAAACAATGATAATAAAGAGAAAGGATCAAATTTCATTCACCTTAAAGATGATGGGATCTTTGATCAATAATAGCCTCAGGCTTCTACCCAACAGAACCTCAAGAACACTATTCTAGCCAGAAGTATGCATTCTGCAGTCTCTAGGTTAGTCTTTACCTGCATGCTTATTTTATTTCCTACATTTTTCGACTTGACGACAGTATTCTCATGAGCATGTAAAGAGGACAGATGGTTTCATAGAAAATAGGATGACATTTCCTCTTACGGGTTAAAGTGGTTACAACAATTCCACATAGAATCTACATTATTCACTTACAGACATTTGTGAATCTTTCGTACTACACTATTGCAATATCACACACAAGTGGGAAGCAAAAAAAATCAAAAGAATATTACTCAATTACCTAGATTCAATGGCATGGGTTTCAGAGCCCCTAAGAAAAGATCTGCGCCACCAAATCTGGAAGGCCTTGCTGAGATTAGGACATTCAGTGCCATGCTTGGAGAAACATCCAAACCACTCCATAAACAGCACATACTGTTGCTTCAAAGGGAGTGTAAGGAGGGTCTGACCCATAGCTTCCTCCAATGCCTTCATGTCAAGCCCCTTTTTGCATCTTTGCAGCCAACCGAAGTCCAATAGCATTGGGCCAAACCATGCCTGGAGAAGCCCTGACCTGGCATCTGAGCGGCAGTGCAGCTTTCGTGTACCCATTGCAATGAACAAAAGTGCTGAAACACGGCTTAGTTCATACCTTACCATGGGAGATGCTTTCTCATGCAGTTTAAGCAAATGTCCTTGATGGGCCCACAGATCTACAAATTCCTCTGCCATCTGTCGATCAAGCAAGATCTCTAGTAGCCAATTTATGTTATCCACCTGTCTGGAGATGCGCTCGATTAGAGGCTTACCCATCTCCTTTTTAACCATGCTTTCATGGGGTATAGCATCAGAGGCCTCCTCAAACAGATTAACTAGCGAACTCAGACAAGATTGGCAAACAGCATAGAAATCCTCCTTGTTTACATCAGGTTGCTCCTTCTCATAGACTGAGCTTTTACAGAGGAGACCCTTGACTAGGGACTTCAGCTCATTTCTTGCATTGGCATCAGAACAGGTGGTGATGGATGACACAAGGTGTCTGGCTAAATTTTGGTGAGTATCTGTTGATTCCAGAGAATACAGTCTAGCCAAGATATCTCTACTTGTTGCATCATCAAACTTGAACCTTGTAAACAGGCTCCTTAATTTTTCTTCTTCCTCCTCAGTCCAAGGAACAGCTTCTAGGTACTTTAAACAAGATGAAACACCTCTTTTAAACATAATGCCAGCTGATACCTGGTTTCAATCACAAATGTTGTTAGTATTTTAAGATTAAAAAAATTAATAATATATAAAACAAGAGGAGTAAAGTTCTCATTGAAGTCATCAAGCAAATTGCTTTAAATTTGTTTATAACACAATTAGAACAATAATTTTGTGCTTTTCCACCAAAAAGAAGAGAACATATTTAAAGATGGTTTACGTTTGTACATCTACTTTGGCTCTTCCAAAATTTTGAGGAAACTGTTATTCTCCAGAATTTTCTCTTGGGAGAAAAAACCACTAAAACAACATGTTCCAACCCCTCGTATTCAAAATGAAAATCATTACATAGTATATGTTCAATCCAATTGAATGAAATCAAAGATCATGAAATGGCATGATGGCAGTAAAGTTGTATGCTCAGGGCAGTTACAAGTACCAACATCAATATGACTATGCAATGCAGTAAGGAAGAGCATTGAAGATTAAACAGTCATCCCCTTCTCAATTTTTACTCGATTTGAATAGTCAACCTAATTATTCAGTATATATATGTTATGAATTGTAAGCTGCCATCTATATTCATATCCAATGCTGTAGCTCTATTCAGTGACCATTCATATAACTCATGGACTCTGAACCAATTGATTACCAGACAGAATAAGATAACCAAAGGTTTTGGTCCATATTCTTGATGGTTATTGCTCATCGCCTGATAGATTTATCAAACATTTGAAAACCAAGTAAAAAGAAGGTCAAATCTATAAAATAGTGATGATGAGATACACAAAAGATCAAATTTAAAACCAGAAATCTTATCAAAATAAACCTACTTCGATAAAATTTTATTTGAGCTACTAACTCTCTTACCATGCACCAAACCAGCATGTATTCAATCACAAATAGTAGAAAACCTCTTTTTTGACTTTCTCGTGACAGAGTGGTCTTCAAGCTCAAGCAAGTACGATTTTATATGCAAATCCTATTAAGATATCTAGGTTTTCTTTTTTAAATGATATACATGTACAATATAAATGCAATTACTAGGAAGGACATGCATTTAGGAAGAGAGTCAAAATGCAGCGAAAACTGTATAAAGATATAGAGAAATCAGACATTCAAGCATGAACTTAAAATACAGGCCACTTCATTAGGAGAAAAGAAAATTAAGAGACATTAAACTTGGCTGCTAGATTATCTTCTGCATTGGAAACAACTGAGGAAAACTAAACATTACTATTCAATATATTTTCACAGTGTTATATTTTAAAAAGCACAATAATCTCTAGCTAGAATATCTTCTGCATTGAAACATTTCCGACAGTAATTAAAATTTATCAATAGGGCATGTAACATACTCAAAAATGCTTCTAAACCTAACAGGAGCTTCAATCACTATATAAAAACTACAAACTTCCTATTCATTGGCTTCGAGCAGCAAGTAACATATAAATGATATTCTATGTTATATGAAAATCACAGTTTAATATATTTCCATCCCCTTAACTTGACTTGATCCACCTTTTGAACTTAGAAGCTAAAAAGGAAAAAAGAAAGGGAAACTTCGATATTAAGAAGCACTCATGGTTTCCTAAAAATAAGATAACTTGCATGAAAGCGTTGGTCCTTTTTAGGAACACAAATTTCCCTGAGTTTCTATTTTCGTAAAACAAGCTTTCTTTTTGGTACAAAACTTTCCTAAAGCAATTGAAACACATCCAGGCAAGACCAAAATTTGACTAAATTTTCGATGGAACTCTTCAAACAAGAAAAGAAAAGAAACAAGAAAAAGAGGCTTACCTCTAGTATATCAATAGCTCTATAAACCCCGATTTTGACAAGCTTCTTGGCTATGTCTTCTTCAAACATAAGCTCAATGGTTTCCCTAAAAACGCCTAAATTTTCCACGTCGGGAACTTCTATTCTATACACTTTCCTCCCCAAAGAACCCGCAATCAGACCCGCGAAAACCTCCGAATTTGAAGCCAAAACACTCGAACTCAGCTCCAACACCAGAACCCCACCATTTTTCCCTTTCAAATTCAACCTCGCATCGAACCCTTCTCCTCTCACTCCTTCGACCCGACCCAGGTCCGAGCTCAGGTGAGCGTCCAGACTCTCTATTTTGGCCCGAAAACTCTGCGATCGCGATCTGGGTACGGAATCATCCACAGCAGCGGTGGCTGATGGGGTGGCGTGCGAAGAGAGACGACCTTCTCCGAAGGAATCGGTGTGGTCTATTGGGGAGACTCGGCCAGGTGAAAGGATCCGACGCGGGTCGATCCGACCGACGATACTTAACCCGGATTTGGAACTCTGGGGTGAGTTGGGGACAGAGTTGGAGGTTGTGAGCTTTGAGAGAGAGTCAGTCTTTTGTGGACCGAGCTTGGTTTTGCAGTTGCTGCTATTGTTACGGCAATGCTGAGACAAATGAGGGTTCTCAGGACTCGACGGAGGTACATTGAAAGTACAACACCACGATCGGCGGCGACACCCGTGCCTCCGACGAGTTGGATCGTCCATGGTGAGAAAAAGACTCGAGAGTAACGAACTGAGTTAAAGAAACGGAATCAGAAGCACAACGAGTCAGGAACCAAGTTGAGAATGAAGACAGCGG
Source organism: Corchorus capsularis (assembly GCA_001974805.1). Lineage (NCBI taxonomy): Eukaryota > Viridiplantae > Streptophyta > Magnoliopsida > Malvales > Malvaceae > Corchorus > Corchorus capsularis. The sequence goes on from AWWV01014411.1 coordinate 49,702, forward strand.
CAGAGAGCAGCAAACATTTTCATTTTCTTTTTCTTTTTAGCTATCTGTTTAATGATTGAGAAAAAATAAAAAGAAAGCTATATAAAATTTTGTTCCATTTTTATTTATTTTTTAATGGAAGGAGGGTAGTTATGGTAGTTTTTTGGTTTTATTAAGGGGATGGTGAAGAAAATGAGGCAACTTTTTTAGGTTAAGTTGTAGAGTTTAGAATTAAAGAAAGATTGTGATTTGAGAAAGAAAGGAAAGGAAAGGAGCTATCATTGTTGGAAGATGTTTTGGACATTTACAAGTGGGGAACTCAAGTCTGCATCTTGATGACTTGGTGAGCTGGAAATCTATCATGCCCATCCCAAGTACTTTTTGTTTTTAGGCCATTGGGTTTGTGTAATAGTAGGGAAAGGTATCAATCAATATCATCAAAGGCATTATAATTTATATTATCAGCTTGGAACCCAATTAGAACTAATTATTGTAAGATGTTTTAACTCAAAAGGAACTAATTATAAGATGTATAGAAGAGACCTACATTTTCAAATTCGATATTGTATTGAGAATCTCAGACATAAGTATGAGCCATTTTTCGGTTATATATAAACTACTCATCCCGAGATTACTAAACAAGAAATGGGTTCGAAAGGTACATATGTTTCCCTCGTTACATAAAAGTTGAATATTTACTATATAGTAAAAAGATGTATATGGCTACTCCACTAAGAGTGTTTACGAGTTTAAATCTTATTGCAGTCTACATCATATTTTCACTTTTTACGTCTTAATCACGATTATAGTAACTTGTTAGTCCTATTGACACTTGTGATATGAAACTACCATAGGAAACTATATAAATTATTACCCATCCCATAATACACATGTAAAGATACCTACATTAATCTATTGTCAAGGAAAGAGAAAAGAGCATCAACTAAGTTTAAGCAAAAACAAAAGTATCATCTCTCTAGTAGTTGCTTAGAAAATTGTGGTATAAGCAAGGAATAGGGATTTCTTGCAGCAAGTGTAAGAGCACTAATCAAATAGTAGAATTTGGTGTTTGTTTTCATGATTATTAGTTTTTATTTTGTATATCTAACAAAGCTCTTTGTTTTCTTAGTTGTAAAAGGGGAAGGGAAGCATTAAGAAGAATATATTTGGGGAATAAAAATTAAAAAGTATTCAAACAGAAAAAATGTTGTGTACGAGACAAGAATAATTGATACAACCAACAAAACCTTATTCATGACTTTAGGCCATGTCTTTGTTTTGTCATTATATTGAGTATAGACTGTGGAATTATTAAATTAAATCAAATTAAATATAAATATATAAGATCAAGTACATGGGGTATACTTAATTTAAGTATTTTCTATTCTTTACATTATATGAAAGCAAATATTACACTCTTCAATTATTTTCCTTCCTTATCATTAATAATGAACAACTTGTAAAAAATATATGAATAAAAAATAAAAAATTATGCATTTACCTTTTTTTTCCCCCAAAAAATATACACACTTGAAGAAAAAACAAAGAAGAATGAATTCCAGTTTCTTGAAAATTGAGCAAGCAAAAAAAAAACCCATTGTTGGACTTGGACATCTTGTGAAATATGCCGTCTATGCAAAAAGTCTACCCTTGCATCAAGAAGGCTAAATGTCCAGATAAGGACAAAACCTTTGCCTAATTGCTCAGATCAGGGCCAAAAGTTTAAAACGCATCAGATAGGGACCAAACCTTTGCAAATCGCGCCAAATCAGGACAACAGTTAACGACAAACTGCGTGAAAGACACGCGCCATTAGTTTGACGGAACAATGACGTGGCACTCTTTTACTGGTTCATGAAATCATTAAGTTGTTGATTTTTTCTTTTGAATTGATTAAAATTATTCGGGTTTTCCTTTTTCTATGGCAAAATTAATATGGATTATTGTTAATATTAATTAATATTATATAAATGAAAAAAATTTATGCGAAAAAAATTTATGCGAAAAAAAAGTCATTAAATTGTTAGAAAAAGAAAGAAAGGAAGTCGATTTTGAATATAGTTCCTTTTCCTCAATTGATGTTGATCCGCTTCAGAGGAGAAGATGTGTGCTTATTCTTCATTGTATTTGTTCTCATACCCACTCTAAAAAATCCTATATCTCCGCACTTGTTCTTCAGCACCACCATCAAACCCAGATTCCGGCGAAACCAATTGCTGTGGCTGACCCCCACCTCTCCAGAACAATCGTTGATCCCAAACTAAAGTTTTAGATCCTGTTTTTCTTCTTTAATGACTAGATCCAGAAAAACCTTGCATGTAACCCAATTTCAAATCTGTTGTAAACGAAGAATCACACCCATATAATCCATAAAGCCAGTATTAGATATTTTAGTAAATTATTCAAAGGAATTCCAACAATCGAAATCAGTTCCTAATCAAGTAACATTGAACCACAAAAATCACTAGAACACAGTAGAAATACTAACTAGTAAAATAAAAGAAGAAAGTAGCTTAAAAAATGATTCAACCGAATCCCAGTAAGTGAACCACTAACTCAGCATCTACGCACTCAGTGAACTTTCTAAGGTTGGGGAGTAGAGAGTGGCGTCTTCAGCGAGTGCGATAGCGATAGAGAGAACGCCGCCGTCATTGCCGACGGTATTATCTCTATTTGAAGCCGTGCGAATCCATGACCAGATCAGACCAATTGGACAAGCGAAGAAAATCGAAGCTAAAAGATGAAAGAAAATCCCAGGCGCCAAGAAGGGAATGAGAAGGTAAATACAAACAGATTGAAATCTAATCAATGTTGAGACTTTAAGGGATAGAGGACTACGTGATTCCAAAACCTATAAAAACAAATTGCATTTTACTATCTATCATGATCTGAATTGGTCTGTTAGTTGGATCTTCTTCAATATTCAAGAGATAGAGGACGGCTATAATTCCAAAGCAGATTGAAATTTAATAAAAGTTTAATATTTAAGTTTCTTTATTCGCCTTTTATTTTTCTTAGTAACTTTTAAAATTTCTTTTTGTTTATAATTATATAATAATAAAATACTTTATTCGAATTTTTAATAGCTGATTATTTTTAATTGCCACGTGTCCATATCATATTGGTTCAAGCGTCTCTTGTAGCATGTGCATCACACGCACTAACGGTGGTTAACAGAAGTCCTGATTTGGTACCATTTGGATAGGTTAGGTCCTGATTTGTTACGGTTGGAAGGTTTGACCCTGATTTGAGCAAACGCTCATAGGTTATGTCCTGATTTGAGCAATTAGCCCATCAAGAAAGCACAAAGTTATATTTTTATTTGTTAATCAAGGAAAACAAAAAAGAGAGAGAAAAAAAAAAGATAACCACAAAGATATAGATTTTTTTTGTTTTTTACCAAAAAAAAAAGGATATAGAATACTTGCATTTTTTTTTTTTAAAAAAAAAACTCACATACACAAAGATATTTGCATATATATTTTGCATATATATTTTATTAGACTACTATAGCTCTCACATTCACATCAATCCATATCATATGTAACATGGTTTGAATAGGTCATTATCGAATGAAACAATATTCCTTTCCGTGTTTATAACAGAAATTCTATAACTAATTCACTTTTATAGTAAAAAGAAAAGAAATTTTATTTCATTTTGCTTATTGAATTGCATTAATTTGAGTTAAAGAAAATAAAACAGAAGTTTATTAAATTATAAATCTTCTAAGTTCTTTTCAAGGCGTATAAAAAGAGTAACACTTGGAGAATCTCTAACAACCCTTGACACCCTTATTAACAAATTTTAGATTCATTTTAGAGTATAAACAAACAAAAGAATCTATGAAGAAATTAAAGCATATATATATAGCTATAAGATGAGTTTTCCTTACTTTAAATTCACAATCTTTAATTTGATATGATCGGATCGTCGACCAAATTTATTAATTATTAGAACTTTTCGGCCGCGCTTCGCGTGTGACTATTTTATTTTATAAATTCTTTTAAGAAAATTCAGTTAAGAAATGAAATTTTGTTGTGAAATGATAAGAAAACAAAAGCAAAGGAGTAGAGAATTGAAGTATGGAAAAGACAAGATAATAGAGAGACAATAGAATATGGAGAAGAAGAAAAAATGAAGAAGGGGAGAAATTGTTCTTATTCATCTTATTCCATAACAAAGTAAGTGACCTATTTATAGGTACATAAATACATCACCATAAATATAAGGGGATGAACTTGGTACATATGTATATGTGTATGAATGAACCAAGTCATCAATAACATCCTTGCTTTAATTAGATTCATGGACATCCACAACATACATGTATATTCATAACAAATTTATAATTAATTTATAATTATTTGATAATTTATTTTATATAGGGGGTGAATGTCTTTTAATTTTTCCAAACTAAATGAATACAAATATAATAAACGAAACATTAGAAAATTAACTATTGACACTTATCAAAGAAACCAAATACCATGTGGCATTCAATGAGGACCTTGGTTATAAAATTAATAGTAGGTTTAATTTAATTTAATTAAACCTACTATTAATTTTATGTATAATGCCCTCATTGAGCGTCACTTGGCATTTGCTTTCTTTGACAAGTGTCAATAGTTAATTTTTTAATGTTTTGTTTATTATATTTCATTTAGTGTTTGGAAAAATTAAGAGACATTTATCCCCTTTCCTATATAAAATAAATTATCAAATAATTATAAATTTGTTATGAATATACATGTATGTTGTGGATGTCCATAAATCTAATTAAAACATGGATAAGATTGATAATTTGGTTCATTCATACACATATACCTATGTACTAAGTTCATCCCCTTATATTTATGGTGATATATCTATGTGCCTATAAATAGGCCACTTACTTAAGATGAATGAGAACAATTTTTTTCCTTCTTCATATTTTCTTCATGTTCTATTGTCTCTCTATTCTCTTGTCTTTTCCATACTTCAATTATACTCTCTTGCTTTGTTTTGTTATCATTTCACAATAAAAATTCATTTTTTAACTGAATTTTCTTAAAAGAATTTATAAATAAAACAGCCGCACGCGAAGCGCGGCCGGGAATTTCTAGTTATTATTATAATAATAATGATAATAATAATGGAATAAATTGGATCCTTTTACTAATTTAATCATTCCATTGAAACTCTAAAATTAACAAGCCAACACGATATTTTATTTCTTTTTTTTTTATACTCGTTAGTTTTTTCCTTTCAAATAACTGTGGGCTTATGAGCCCAATTTTAGGCCTGCGTTTATGGACCATATGCCGGGCCAGTTTTCTTGCCGTTTGTCGATGGGACAGCCTAGTTTGTATCGGTTCGTTTCTTCCCGGCTTCTTCCAGCCTAGTTTGATTTGCCGTGGGCTATTTTGCCTATTGTTGGAATTTGGAAAGGTAATGGTAATTGTGGGATAGCAATAAGGAGACAAGTGCGTTAAATTAGTCGGGGTTCAATGTGATTGGTGAATATTAGAGAGTTAATAATAAAAGAAGATGTATTACCAGAGATGATAATACAAGTTCGATTTTTGAAATACATTGTTAGAATATATTTAACCTTTCAATTAGCATGAAATTAATCTTGAATCAGTAATGCATATAAGAAAAGTGAGTGAGATACTCATACGAGATGGAGAGAACTAGGCAACGACCCTATTTTAATTTTTGAGGATATTGATCTCAATCAATACAATTAAGATAACTTATTACATTTCAAAAAATGTGATAAGAAAGTGAATTACTAAATACCGCTCCCTTTTACTAGTTACCGCCCCCATTTTGGACAATTTTGCCCTTTGCTATATTTTTCATCAAACTTTAAACCTTTCAATTATCTCAAATTCTCTCAATTTTCAAACTTTCAAAACTCAATCATTCAAAATCATTCATGTAAAACGATATCAAAACGCATGAACAAAGATTTTTCGGATTGAAAGTATGTTTTTTTTAAAAAAAGTAAAAAACAAATATCTATTTATCATTAATCAAATATTAAAGTTCTCTTACTAATATTGACATATCCATACTCATTTAAACTAAATGAATTGTCCAATACTTATTAAAGGATAAAAGGAAATTAAAGGAAAATCTTAAAAAAAAAAAATTAAAGAAGAACAAGAAAGAAAAGAAAAAAAATGAGCATACCATGGTGGACCGCGACCCGCTGTGTTCATCATCCTCTCTTTTTTTTTCATGTTATTTTTAACGTTTTTCTTTCTTTTTTTTTAAA
>AWWV01014412.1:0-10648 GCA_001974805.1 Corchorus capsularis
TTTGAAGGAAAGGGCAAAATAGTTTAAGAGGGGGGCGATACCTAGTAAAAAGGGGGCGGTATTTAGTAATCCCCAATAAATAATCAAACTAACATAATCTTATCAAATGAGAACTTGACAAGCAAACTAACATTAATTAATTTATTTATGAACTCAAAACATTAATTAATTTATTACTATTGAAATTTTGAATATCAGACTTTATGATACGTACATCAAGTATCAACTAGTTAAGCTAAATACGTTCTCCTCACGGAATGTGAGTTTATTTGTAATTTATTTAATTATTTATGTATTTGGTAGGTAAATAGTTTATTTATTGGTATAGAGATTTATTTGAATTGTAATGAGATTTCATTGGGTTTATTTGTTGGCTCATAGATTAGCGTTCCAATAATGTGCTAATCATGTAGTGGTATATAGGTCTTCCTGTAATGAGATTTCATTGGGTTTATTTGTTGGCTCATAGATTAGCGTTCCAATAATGTGCTAATCATGTAGTGGTGTATAGGTCTTCCTGTGCGTTTGTAATCTCAAACCAAAAAATGAAAATGATTTTTTCTAAAAAAACGTACTCCTCATTTACTCTATTCTAAATGTTTTTCAACATTATTAGTAATTAATAATTAGTAAAATTAATGGCTGCAAAGCTTGATTAATTGACAACAAAATCATATCTAAATCGTGGTCCAAATTGGTTTAAGGATTCAAAGATTTGGTAAAACATCAAGAATTTCACGGACTCTGACATGTCTGATGTGAGATGCCCCTTATAATATGATTCATTTTACACGTGCCCCAAAATTCCCCTCACACAATTCTTCAATGTCTCCCTCAAACACTATTCATTCACATGTAGCTCACGTGTATCATATCCCATGCACCTCTTTTCATCCCTTCAAACCAAAGCAACAGATAAAACTCCCCATCATCACCGTCCACGTTTCAACCTAAAAATCTCCAAAATCACCCCCGAGAACTCGTGGCCATCTCCCATTGGTTAAAGTGACAAACAACAATACGCAATTAACCGAACAAACAAAAGAAGCGCCTGGAAAATTTCCATATTTGGGAAAAATCTAAAGATTATGTCTGACTAGGACTTTCTTCATTCGAAGAACCCTAGGTATCAGCCAGCCACGTGTTATAACAAGCCATGCAACGTTGGCCACGTTGTCGGAATAATATAAGGCAAAATGTCGCCACGTTACGTTACGTATGTTGTTAAACTAAAAATCTAATCAGGTTCCTCTATTTAAGGCTTTGGTTAGCTCCCATTTACGTGGTACTTCATTTCCTTACCAAATTTTTACATGATCTGTCTCATTCTCATCCCCTAAAACTTACACTTTTTTCATCAAATTAAGGAAAGAAGCTTTTTTCATTTTCTTTCTCTCTCTAAATATTAAATAATGGAAGCTGCAGTTGGATCTGGGTTTAGGAATATTGATAGAAAATCTTCAATAGAAAGCGAGCCAAGAACTTTGAGTTTTCATCAAATTCAGTGTGCAAGAGTAAGTATATGGTTCGAGTCTACTAAATTTATTTCATGTGTCTACTTAATTTTTGTTCATGTGTACCGCACTAAAATGGGTCTTCAACGACGTTTTTTAAATATTTCCTGACGCTCATAACGCTAGGAAAACAGTAATTAAGAAGGTTCTGAACTACGATTCAAATGTTAATGGCATTTGGATTGTGTTGCAGGAGGCAGCTATGTATGTAGTGAGTACGAGGAGCATAGAAGAAGCCATGAATATTTTCACAGAGGTTAGTTAATTTTAATATACAAAAAAGTTAATAAAATTAACAAGGCTTAATTTGCCAATATGTTTGCAAATGTTTGCATGCACTTTGATTGAAGTTGTTCATAATTTAGTGATAAAAAGGAGTGGTTAATTTAAACAGGGATTAGAGCCGGTGGTGAGCTGGCAAGAGATGATAACATAGGAACGATGATGGATTCAAAAGAAATGCAGTTATTAGAGTTAGAGGAGTTTCAACAATTACATGGATTCCGCGACATCGTTTCTGCACCTTTCTAGCTAGTGATCTATGCTTGCTTTTGAGTTTTGACACATATATATTATATCTAAATATATATGATTGTAAAATATGGAGGACGTGCTTCTTTTTTTTTCCTCGATCTCCCTTGTAAAATATAATAATGTAGTTTGGGTTTGGTTGTACAGGATGGAATTTTGACTAATTTCCATCATCTTATTTCATTTGTTCTTTGTTCTTTATTCAACTTAATTTTCCTTATTTTTACTTAATACCTTTTTACCCCTGAACTTGTATGATTCCGATATTTTGCCTTCTAAACCTTAATTTTGGACATTTTACTTCTTAAAACTTACAATTTAAACCCATTTTAATCCCTATCAAACTATATTACTGATGTGGTGCCTTGGTCTGACGTTGCCTTAGCACGTGATATTACTCCTTCAAACAAATATTTCTTCAAAATTCTTTTCGCCAAAGTGTAAGCTAAACGCTTTAGTCCGATCCAAAGTTTTAACCAAACAAATAAAAAAGCTAGTGGAGTAATTCCCAAGTCATAATAATAAAGTTCGAGGATATAACAAGTTATTTATGGAAAATTTTACATTAAATTAAATTAAATTAATATGATTAAATACAAATGAATCAATACTACAAAAGTATAGTAGACATTAGATACCAATAACTACAATAATATATTTGTTAATCAAGTGAAAAAGACCTGATGTCTCTTAATCATCGTCTCTAATTTAAGTTTGATAAAAGTATTAGAAGAGTTTTTTATTTTTTTATTTTAAGATAACTTGATTTTAAATTAAAATTAGTTAGAATACGACGTGACTATGTGATGATTAGGGCTGCAAATGAACATGATGTTCGATGAACGGCTCGTGAACAAACTCGATTAAAGCTCGTTTATGTTCGTTTATTTGGAAAATAAACGAGTCTGAACAAAATTTTAGTGTTCGTTTAATAAACGAACCGAGCTTGAACAATGAGTGTTCAGTTCGTTTATGTTCGCGAACATATTCGATAAATGTTCATTTATTAGCTCGTTTATTGTTCGTTTAAATACTCGTTTAAAATTCGTTTATGATTCATTAAGATTAAAAAATATATTATTATTATATCCATTTAAAATCATTTATGTGTTTGTTTGTTTAGTTATTGCTTGTTTATTGTTTAGTTAAGTTGTTCAGAACAACTTTTATTTTATTGATAAATTAATATATGTTCGTGAACGTGTTCAATAATTAGTGTTCATGAACCCGTTTGTTCATTGTTCACGAACAAGAACATTTAACCGAGTCGAACATAAATGAACATGAACATTGCATTTTATAAACGAGCCGAGCTCGAACGAGTCTCATAAAATTTAAACGAATACGAACAGAGCTTGAACAAGGCAAATGTTCGCGAACATAACTGAGTTCGTGTTCAAGCTCGTTCGAGCTCGGCTCGTTTGCAGCCCTAGTGATGATTAAAAAAACAATACTACAAAATTGGGGATTGCTAAATACCGCCCCATTTTTGCTATTCACCGTCCCACTTTTTACACTTTTGCCCTTTGCCCTTTGCACTTTTTACACTAGCCTCCCCACTAGGACGGCTCCGCCACGGGGGAGCCTCCCCACTAGGACGACTTCGCCACAACGGAGCCTCCCCTTAGGGAGGCTCAGCCACGGCGGAGCCTCCCCACTAGGACGGCTCCGCCACGGTGGAGCCTCCCCAATAGGACGGCTCTGCCATGACGGAGCCTCCCCACTTATTTTTTTAAAAAAAAATAGCTGCCCCAGTGGGGCGGCTTGAGCCATGGTAAGCCACCCTCCTGGGGCGGCACGGGTCATCAGTCTTAAATCGTCATTAAAATACGGCACGTTATCGTTCATTTTTCTTAAATCGTCATCAAAATACAGCACGTTAACGCTATTCTACGTTCGTGATAGTTTAAAGATTTCAGAGGATTTGAAATCTTAAAAAATGAAGCGTAAAAAGCGTAAAAAGTGGGGCGGTTAATAGCAAAAATGAGGCGGTATTTAACAATTCAGATTATAATTTGGTAAATATTTATAGGTGATTATATGATACACCGGCGGTGTAAATGTTGGACTCCATAAGCGGCTTGTGGAGTTGACAAATGTCCATTTTTTTAAGTAATTAAGTTTTAAATATTTCAATCTAATTCCTAAGGGACACATGTCACCCTTCAAGACCTGCTTGTGTATTTTTCTAAACTCCACCGCCAGTGTATTGTATAATTTGCCAATATTTATTTACTTGGAATCGAAACTTGAAGTATTTAAAGTATAAAATATTTTTTAGAAATGGCCCAACAAGCACATAAGGCCAGGAGCAAAATGGGCAACGTTGAGTCATAATCGTTGATTTCATGGGCCTTTCTGCTAGTGCTAATCCGAAGCCAGTTTTATTGGGGGGTGAGGTGAGGTTGGGCGCCAAAACTTTCCAAGTTATGACTCACGAACAGAGCAATTTACTAAGGTAACTGAACTGCCAATTTCCAGTTTCCTTGTTGGGATAGATCATAGATGAGTGATAAGAGCGGGCGGAAAAGTTGGGATGTAAGGGGAAAGACAACTGAAATTTTGCCTTATGACATTTTTAACTTTGAAATCAAATCAAATCAATGTCAAATCCGTTTAGTATAGCAACGCAAATGGAAAAATATGAAATGACCCTTCACAAGTCACAACACTCTTTGGACTTTGAATTCCATCTTCTCCTCTTGATTCTCTCGCGTTTCCTTTGGAAGTACGTCTGGAACACAGCCTTTCATCGTCTCTTTCTGCCATTCATCTACCGGGTAACTGAACAAAACCCAGTTCTCCCCTTACATTTTGATTTTCAGGAAATGCTTTTTCTTTGTGTTTTGTTCGTACGTTTTTTTCCCCTAATTTATCTTTGATTTCATTGGTCTCAGAGGAGAGGGCACGGAGCTTGACTCACCATTACCCAAAACTCACAAGGTTTTTGAAGGACTCAGAGCCCTTTCAATTTCATCGACTGTTTCCGGCACTCTTCATCAACCAGGTATCTCAACCTAACCCAATTTGATTTTCCAAAAATGATTTCGTTTTGAGTTTTGTTAGGGTTTTTTTTTTCCCCTTAATTTATCTTTTGATTTCATTGTTGTTAGAGGAGAGAGCATGGAGTTTGGGTCATTAGTACCCAAAACTCAGAAGCTTTTGAAGGACTCATCAGTGGACAACATAAGCAGGTTACCTGATGAGATTCTATCACATATACTCTCATTTCTACACACAAAAGCGGTTGTTAGAACCAGCATCTTGTCAAAAAGGTGGAAACATGTTTGGACTCTTGTTCCTAATCTTGATTTCAATGACCATTTTGGATTCAGTCCAGTGGACGAGGCTAGATTTAGACTTTTTAAGGACTATGTTGATAATGTTCTGTTTCATCATGGTGGGTTAAATATCAAGAAATGTTTCCTTCAATGTGCTACTTCCCCCCATATATATGCTAGGATTAGTGCAGTTTTGTGTTGTAATGTTGAAGAGCTAACCATCAAATCTTCCTCCTTTGGCACTTGCAAGGAGTTGCCTTGGAACCTCTTCACCTGCAAAACTTTGGCATCTTTGAGAATTGATGGGGGGTTTGTTTTAAACTTGCCTTATTATGTATGTTTTCCATCTCTCAAGAAGCTCCATCTTGATTCTCTTATTTATGTTGATGATTCCTCAATGCAAAGGCTGTTTTCTAGCTGCCTTGTTCTTGAAGAGTTGTATCTCAAGAGGGTAAGAGGAGATTGTGTGCTGATTGCAAATATCTTGATACCTTCATTGAAAAGACTATATCTTGTTGTTCCCCCTCTAGAACGCATGGCAAATCATGATTACAAGACAAATATCAATGCCCCCTATCTTGAATATCTTGAAATCAGTGATTCTGCATCAAAAAATTATTCAGTTGATTTCTCGGCATCCCTACTTGAAGCAAAGATTCTTGGTAGATGCCCATTTCTGCTGGAGGGAATTTCTAATGTCCAGGTTTTAACACTGTCTGGCGAAACAATGGAGGTATGCCTGTGTCCCCTTATCTTGAATATTTTTTCTTTCTTTTTCTAGGGTTCATATGTTTAATCTATGTTTGTTTTCTCCTTGATGTAGAATTGGCACTCCTCTCTCAATTCCAAATGGCCTACATTTCATAACCTCTTCTATTTGGAGCTAGGTCTTAGCCATCTTGATGGTTGGGGATTGCTGACACATTTACTAAACAACTCGCCTAACTTAGAAACTCTTGTCTTTAGCGAGGCAAGTTTCCAAAACATGACAAATGACAAGTAACCCTAAAAATATTTTTGATTAATGGATGTCTTAACATTTTTTTTATTATATGCCTAACTCAGGGACTTGTTGAACCTAAAGGATATGGCGATGGTTTTCATGGCTTTTATTGGATTCCACCTGATAGTGTACCCGAGTGTTTACTCGAGTGCTTGACAGCAATTAAAATTCACAACTTTTCTGGTAGACGATGTGAGATTTTTCTTGTAAGGTATATGTTGGAGCATGCTGAAGTTCTGGGAGAGATGACGATTCATTGGCGGGGTGAGTTCAAGTGCAGCAAAAAAGCCAAGCATGTGTCTTCAGTTCATCGAGAAATACTTTCTATCGAATGTTGTTCTGAAGATTGCGAAGTCGAGTTCATATGAAGTTACAAACATGTGCTGTCTTTTGGAAGAATGTCTGTTGTGTTGGATGTTCAGTTTACCAGGTGCATCATGGTTCAAATCTTTCCTTTTTTGTTCAATATTTGTGGCTGATTTTGCATACTAATTGTATCAAGCACCTATGCAAAATGTTTCCAGTATGCCATGTGCCCATTTATCAGTCTTTATATGAAGTGACAATTTGTTCGATATTTTGAATGAATGCAAGCCAAGTTGGATGTTTAACATATTTTCTACTCTGCACTCCTTGGCATGTATCGATCTCATCCATAGTTCAGATCTTCAAATTGAAGATTTGGGTTTCCAATTCATAAATTTCTAATGTTCTTGGTCATTGAATTGTGTTTGGTAATTACTTATCCCCAAAAAACAAAAAATGGTGTTCTTGATTATTGTTGTTGGAGGCAGTGTGGTAAGTACGAGCATTGAAGAAGCCATGAATATTTTCAGAGCTTATGCGTTCATTATAATATTCAGTATGAGTTCATCATTATTGGAACTAGTAACCATCCCCGCGCTTCGCCGCTCCTATTTTTCTGTTTGAATAAGATGAATTTAGTTAATTTTGTTTTGGAGTAGATAGAAGACAAATATAAAACAGTAATGTACAAACATCACATACATAATATTTCACTTGAGGGAAAAACATATCAATTTCATTAGAAATAGGAATTGGTACAATCATTTTCAAGTACATTAAGAACTTAATGTTTCCTCGTACTTCTTCCATCTAGATAGTCTACTCTTCAAGGTGAAGCTCCTAAAGAAGCTAAGGCATTTGCTACTACACTATTTGTTGTCCTAAGAACATGCACAAAAGAGCAGATATGGACTTATTGGGGAAAGATCATCGAACCATTGGCTTTCTTTATGATTGTTAGGGCATCTCCCTCCATCTCCACTCTGTTGAACCTCATGTCTTTTGCCGAATACAAAATAAATGAATTAAACTTAATTCCATCCAAAATCTCAGCAAATCTTCAACATGCAAAGCAATTAAGTCATCACCTTGATTGAATCAAAATCCAACCCGATCATTCACTCTCAGGAATTAGATTAGCACTTTGATTTGTAAAACCATTCAAACATAAAACTACCACAAAGGACAGGCACATATTAATAAGAGTAATAGAAAAAACTACCTGCCTAAAAACTTATAATTGATGAATCTACAGCGTATGCACTTTCATTCACTCTCGGGAATTAGATTAGCACTTTGATTTGTAAAACCATTCAAACATAAAACTACCACAAAGGACAGGCACATATTAAGAGTAATAGAAAAAACTACCTGCCTAAAAACTTATAATTGATGAATCTACAGCGTATGCACTTATCAAACCTCTTCATAATCTTTCTCAAGGCCGTAGCATTCATCTAAATAAAAAAGGGAGGCTTAAAAGATCATGTCCTACTCCTCTGTATGCTCTTTGTAAATCTGATATTGTTGATTAGTCTAACTTTTGCAAAATTGCATCATGCTGCTCCCCAAGCTGAGAGAATCTGCTTGCCAATTGGCCTTGCTGTTCCAGCAGAAATAATAGACTCTTTTCAATCTGAAAATGGTGAAGTGCATAGTGCCCTACCATATACTGAAGTACAACCCTCTCTAAGTCGCTTGAGTTAGCATAAAACAATCATTAAGGCAAATTAAGAAAGGCAAAATTTATTCAAAGAATCAATAACAGAGTCATGATATGTTGAATGCAACTCAATCCCAAGAACACCAAATCCTATAAATCGATATATTAATTGTGCTTGTGTTAGTTTTTGCTCCACATCATCCTAATTCTCATGACTACTTACCTTGAGATATGGGATTGGAAATCTAATAGTAACTACACAACACAAAAGAAAAGTAATCCATTTGGAATCAAATTCTCAAGAGCTTGTCGTGGAAAATAGAAAATTGCTGCAATAAAATATCATTAAAATAATATTAGTGTGAAACCCTTGGAGTTCGATGAAGCAATGTTCAAAGATTGGGTTAAATTTATACAGATAATGAGATAAAACATGAATAAATGACTTAAAATAGGGAATACCTTACCACCGTGATGCTTTAGCTCATATATATCAGAAATTGAAGAAGAAGAAGAAAAAAATCTTGCATGTTCTTTCTCAATTGCTTCTCGTTTCCAAGAAGCACAAAATAATAAAAGTTAAGCACTTCAACTTCAAAGCAAAGATTTTATGAGGCAGAGAAATTTGAAGCGAACAACAGAAATTGCCCGGTAAATGTTGAGGAATACTGAATTCAAACAATATTTCACATTGAGAAACAAACCTCTTGACTTTCAATCAGAAGCAAAAATGGAAACAATCCCAATCTACAACCCAAACCCAGTGAAAAAAAAATGGCACCTTTATTTCTTTTGTGAGAGAGAATGATTTGAGGTAGTAGGGAGAATCTATGGAACCGACGGCGAACTTACAAAAGCAGCTTTGACAGTGGTGATAGAGAACATGGAGAGGATCTGCAGATTTCAATAATTTGACGAAAAGAACCGTCGGCTTGGATGAGATGAGAATGGCAGTGATAGCTGAGATGTAGGCAGCGACGGTGGTAACCAAGAGAAGAGATGGGAAACCAAGACCAGCAACCCAGGCCTAAACCAAGACCCAAAAGAAGCCCAAAAATGAACAACCCACAACAGAACCCAGACCAAACAATACAGCAGCAGACAACATTTAGCCAACAACCAATAAGAATAGTCCATATGTCAAAAGGGCAGAGTGAACAGTCGAAAATCATCATTAGGGATTGTTATTATAGATGTAGATAACTTAATCTCTTTTTTGTTTAGGCCCAAGCCGCATTATGGGTCACCTGGCCCAGCCAAATCCGATACTCATTTTGGCAAATATTTCTTTCTTATTTTTTTTCCCGGTAAGCTAATCCTTTTGATTGAAAATATTTCAATCCAAAATAATACTAGCTAGTTAAAAGAATAAAGAATTAGCAACCTATTAGACTTGAAAGGAATTTCTCATCAACAAAGCTTGGGGATACATTTGCATTTGCTTAAAAGACAGTTATATTAAGAAAAATTTTTACATTAAACTTAAATGGAATTTGAATATTTATTATTAGTCAATAGTTTTTTTTTATCAAAATTAATCAATAGTTCAATACTACAAAAAATGTAGTAAATATAGTCAGGGGTCTCTGTATTAGGATTGGGGTCTTTTCCCTCCAAATTTTTTTTTTTAAAAAAACTCCTCTTAGTACCTTAGTATACACCATTGAAATCTATATGTAATTAAAAAAAAAAAACACCCTATTGGTTAAAAGTTGGGATCTCTTTGAAAGTTCAAGTTTGAATCTTGAGAGGGATGGGTGAGATTATAAGGCAAGTTTACAAGTTAAAAAAAAAGAGAGAAAAAAGAACAAATAAGAAGAAATAAACGGTATAGAAATATATAATTAGGTAGTATTATATATACTACATATTATTTGAATAAACATATGGAAATTACTAAAAGATTCCTACCCCAGATTAATGAGGAGCGAGAGAACTAATTATTTTCGTCTTTTCACACTTGACCGATTACTTAAATGCCCTAACTTTTGATTCTTTAGGTGATTAAATAATTAGACTTTTTGGTCATTTTTCAATTGACATTAATAGAGTAGTGAAATTACTAAAAGATCCCTACCCTAGATTAATGATGAGTTTGGTGGAATTACTAAAAGATCACTACCCCGGATTAATGATGAGCTGGAGAAGTGATATTTTTCGTCTTTACCTACTTCGCAGATTACTTAAATATCCTAACTTTTTATTCTTGAGGGGATTAAATATCTAAACTTTTTGGTCATTTCTCAATTGACAAATGACTCAAAAAGTTCCATGTCAATTCCACAAGCGCTGCATTTATTGACTTTGGTTTTTTTTCCCGGGTCGATTATTTTTACAAAAATCTGTTTCT